>SJYV01025334.1:1242236-1252665 GCA_006410875.1 Neotragus pygmaeus
AAACTCCAGTACTTTGGCCACCTCATGACAAGAGTTGACTCATTGGAAAAGACTCTGATGCTGGGAGGGATTGGGGGCAGGAGGAGAAGGGGATGACCGAGGATGAGATGGCTGGATGGCATCACTGACTTGATGGACGTGAGTCTGGGTGAAGTCCCGGGAGTTGGTGATGGACAGGGAGGCCTGGCGTGCTGCGATTCATGGGGTCACAAAGAGTCGGACACGACTGAGCGACTGAACTGAACTGAACTGACAGAGGGAAAAAAAAATACCTACTTACCTCCATAAAAAAGACAGAAAATACAAACAAGAAGGATAAATGAGAAATCAATAATACTGATTACCTATGTGGTAGAGTGGGGTAAAGAAAAGACAGAGGAATGAATGACATTTTTTTCTGAATATCATTTTTTTTAATATAGTTTTCTCAAAATGATAGTCCACAAATCAAAAAAATTGAAAAACCAACAGGAATGGCGGAGGAGGCAGGAACACGCAACCCTAAAACTAAAAGCAAACAAAAACAAATAAACCTAAATATACTGGATTTCACATAAAAAATATAACCACACCTAGGGTGAGAAGGCTGAAAGGGAGCTAATTTGAGTAAAACAGTGAAGAATATTTCTATTAAAAACCTTTAGTTTAGGGGGGAGAATACTTCCTGGCAAATCCTGAACTGTTTTGGTAGTTTTGTTTTTCCTATAATTTGGAGGTAACAATTCTGAAACTTTTGTGTGTATTGTAGAAAATTAAATGTTAGCTGCTCAGTAGTGTCCGACTCCTTGTGACCCCATGGACTGTAGTTCACCAGGCTCCTCTGTCCATGGAGTTCTCCAGGCAAGAATACTGGAGTGGGTAGCCAGTCCCTTCTCCAAGGGATATTCTTCCCAACCCAGGGATCGAACCCAGGTCTCCCACATTACAGGCAGATTCTTTACCATCTGAGCTATCAGGGAAGACCAAGTATTGTAGGACTGAGTGAGTAAGCAAATATACTGATGTCAGAAGCCAGGTTTTTCACTGTGGAAAAGACAGACAGACAGAGAGAATGGGGAAAGCTAGAAAGGAATCCAACAGGGTTGGATTAGAATTGAAAGCACCAACATGAACTCATGATCTCTTGTGTTTGGGGTGTGTGTTTAAGTTGAACAGACTCATAAGCAATGACATCTCAGGAACAATGAACATGCCTAGTGCCAAATCTTGGTCTCTACACTCCATTCTACATTAAAAGGAACCAGGTCCTTGGGAAAATACCCACTCCAGGACTTAAGCAGGAAAGATACAAGATTGAACTGAAATGTCTTTATTATTCCAGAAAGTAAGGAAGTGCTCCAAAAACAACTGAAGCATGCCATGCCAAACAGACATAGGCACCAACCAACTGGAATCCTACTGACCAAATCTGAGGAAATTTAAAGAAGAAAATTTAAAAAACAATGGTAATGGATTATAACCTACTGAATAAATAGGAACCATGAGTCATCCCTGTAATAGATAAGAATATTAATAGAATGCTGGTAACTGCAGAGTTAGAAAATCACCATTCCACCAACATTATAACAAGTTTAGTCCATCCAAGATTCAATGGATGACAATTTTAGGAGGAAGAGGGTTTGCAAAGGAACAGGATGGTCTCAAAGTATCTCCTCAACAACTGCTTATTAGTCACAAGAAGAGAAACAGTAACTNAACATTATAACAAGTTTAGTCCATCCAAGATTCAATGGATGACAATTTTAGGAGGAAGAGGGTTTGCAAAGGAACAGGATGGTCTCAAAGTATCTCCTCAACAACTGCTTATTAGTCACAAGAAGAGAAACAGTAACTAAATAGTGGGAAGAACAAAATAACATCTTGATTAAAATCAATGAAGGGCTAACAGACATTGCATATCTCTGAACGTAATATTCTGAAAAGGATACAACATCAACTCTGTATTAGTTTGAGAGAGGACACACAATCTAGACCTAACCATGAAGAAGCCTAAGACAATGTCAAACTGAAGAATATTCTATAGAATTACTTCCTCATATTCTTCAAAAATGTCAATGTCATGAAAGTTAAAAAAAAAAACAAGGCCAAGGAACTCTTCCAGATTAAAGACTAAGAAAGACATCAGAATTAAACATAACATCCTGGACTGGATCCTAGACTGAACAGAAAAATAAGTGTTCAAAGGACATTATCAGGATAATTTGTGAAATTTAAATATAGACCACAGATAAGAAGACAGCATTCAAGTTTAAATTTCCTCAATCTGGTAACTGCACTGGGTTTATGTAAGTGAATATCATTGTTCTTAAGAAAAAACTCAAATAATAAGCAGTAAAAAACATGATATAATACAAACTGATCTCTCAAATATATAAATAACTGTGTATATGTACTGCCGTGGATAAAAACATAAAGGTGAGAAGAAAGAAGGGAAGTAGGAAAAGGAAACAAAAAAGCAAATGTAAAATGCTAAGAATTGGTGAATTTAGGTGAAAAAACACAGGAGCTCTCTATACAATCCATACAACTTCTTTTGTAACTTTGAACTCATTTCAAAATAAAATGTTTTCAAAAAAGAGAAGGGACATATACATATGTATTGAAATTTCTGGATAGATACATCTAAACTTCAAGATGTCAATCAACGAAGAGGGAAGATGAGGAAAAGGAGGCTTTCTTTTCTCAAAGATCCTTTAAACAATAGAATGAACTCCACCCACTGGTTCTCTTTAATCAGATAACCTGAGTCAGGTTCCTAACCTGGGATCCATGGACCAAAGAGGTCTATGGAAAGAATGCACTGTACCTAAAAGGGGGTGAAAAAAAAATTACATTTTAATTTCATTAGCCTTTAACTGACGTTTCTATCAACTGTGAATGCAGCCAACAAACAAGAGTAGCTTTAGAAGTACCTGTGACTTTATCACCAACAGAAATTATATATTATATATTTTTTCACTTCATATTAGCTGTTGAGAGTCTCAAAATAACATACAGTATTCAGGTATTTTCAAAATCTATTAAAATCTCCTTTTAAGACTTTTATTTAATGTGATACCTGATAAAAAAGCAGGTTATATCACAAGCTTGCTTAAGCATTTTGATAACCACATTTCAAAATAACTGGTTTCTTTGCAATCCTATGTATGTCACTTTACTCATTTAGAAATGTTTTACTGAAAAAGAAAATATGGACTTCAGACTGTTCAAAGTTTTCATGGCATAAAAAAGTTAAGAATCTCTTCTCTGGGCTATAGATCACTCATTTGCATACAAATATGCCATAAAGAGGAAAATTAAAATGGTTTAGAGCTTTTTGCTCTGCCATAAAACAAATTATAAAAGGACAGACATCACTGATAATAAACATTCAATCTAACCATTATTTAATTTCTAGGTAATTTCCCATAGTGCTAGAACAATAATTATACAAAACATTAACTGCAATCTCAGAAGCATCCAAGAACAGCACACACCAACACATGAAAAAATATAGGCACTCAACAACTGTAAAAGTGAATCAAGACTGTGAAATCTGTCTTAGAGAAACTCAGTGCTTACATAAAGAAATTGGTTAAAAACAAGATACTATTTACCATTTCTCTTTTGGAAAATTTTTTAAAATTTCTTTAATGATTGGTTGGTAGCAGGCATCCCTTTCTGCTTTCCCAGTTTCACTCCAGTCTCTCACAAACTGTTTCAATGTGGATTTTAACTTATCCATGTCAAACGTAGATGCTGGCATAATCTTTCCATTCCCCTGTTTAAAAAACAGAAATCCATTAGTTTTTCAAAAAGTAATCACTCTTGCATATGGTTATAGTTAAATAATCATGCTATAGAGATACTTTATAGATGGTTTAGAGGGTAAATCACTAGCCTCTCACCTCAACCTGGGTTCAAGTGCAGCTTGAGATCCTAAATGAAAAGAGTTTGGTGGTCTCACTTCTACCCTCAATAAATTATGGTTCATTAATCATGAAGCCACCATCTAAGCAATCTGTACTCAGGAGAGGATCGGAACTGGACTGCTATGGAGACCAAACTCTAAGAGAGGGAAGAAAGTTCCTTCAGGTCACTCAAGGGACAGCACGGACAGGCTCAAGTGGCCCAACTGCATCTACCCTGCGGATACAAAAAGGACTTGAGCTCCTATTTCTGCCAGTCCCTTGAGAGTTATAAGTAAAAAAAAAAAATGTTTTTAAGTAAAAGATGAATATCAATAGATGTAAGATTCTGAAAATATCAAGGTAAAATTAATTTTACATAGCTAGTAAAATATGTTTATAAAAAACATATGTCACTAACTCCACATGCTGTAATAGTCAGAACACTATGAAAGGTGTATCAAAATGCCAACAATTATCTTAGTATGTTTGGGGTGTAAAAAAAAAAAAATCTGCCAACAAATCAGTTTCCAGTTTACTGTGCTATCAAGCCTAATAAAAGGGACTGAACATAATAAGTGAAAATTTTCTCCAAGTAGAGCAAATGAGCCGTGCAAAATTACAGAAATGAAATCCAGAAAGATCTCAAAATATAGAGATTAAATCCTAAAATAAAAACAAAGAGAACAAAATTTCACATACATCTTCTCCATATTCTTTATTTTCAAACATATGTATGCAATCATTCACAATGGTCAGTAGTATTTCTTGATTATGATCAACACATTTCCGGATCTTGTCCAAGTGAAGAAGAAACTGAGGAAGTAGTTTCTGTTGATTAGCTGGGAGTGATCGAAACTGTCTTTCTGTTCGGTGCACTCGCTCATGCATACTGGTGCTAAAACATAAAAGGTGTTTTTTTAATTGGCAAAAGAATTCTCACCAGAGGCCAATCTTAAAATATTTTAAGGTTGTCTTCCTGCACAAATTATTTCCTTATAATGTATACTGTACAGCATTTACAATCTTTCAGTTTTTTTAAGGATACTGACTTATGAAGTTTTCTATGTTGTCATCGTATTACAAACTCTCTAAGCAACTAAACAAAAGACCAATAGTTTAAAACATCTGCATCAATTAGAAGGGAGGAAAAAAAGCAAACATAAAGAGGATTAATGCACAATAAGTTTATTTTTATGATTTCAATTTCCAAAAAAGGTTTTCAGCCAAACAGCTGAATGCTTTAGATTTATCCATCAAGTAGCAGAATGCTGCTCTAAAATCAGAATATACACAAAATGTGTTTTAAGTCAACCAAGTTGAATTTTTTTTAATATTGTAAATGATCTTACATGCCACAATAATAGTAAACAAATGAAAAAATGAAATTCTATAGCTTTTTATACAACAACATTCAAAACAGTTTCCAGATAACTCTAAAGGTCACTTTGAGGACAACCAATTTATAAAACCTAAAAAGAACATCGTTTTTAAAAGTTAAATAATACACTCACAATGAAATATTATTTTACATCAGTCAGATAGACGGGCAAAATTTAAACACCTGACTATATGAAATATTGGTAAAAATGTGGAAGATTTAGAATATTTATCTTCAGATTGATGGTGGGTGCATAAGTTAGTATAACCACTTCAGAAAATTTAGCATTACCTAGTAAAAATTTAATATGCACACTCCCTATGACCTAGCAATCATACACCTTAGACACGAAATCAAGAAACTCTTGCAAATGGGCACATGACACATGAATAAGTCTCATCACAGCACTGTAAGAAATAACAAGCAAAAAACCTGGCAACAACCCAGAAAGTCCATCTCCAATAGACTGAACAAAGAAAATACAGTATAGTTGTACAATGGCATACAATCAATAAATACAGCTACACACAATAAAATGGATAAAACTCAGGAACAAAATATTTGTTGGAAAAAAGCAAGTTGCAGAAAAATACATAATGTACAAATTTCATCTTATATAAAAATAAGCAATATATTTTAGGGACTGAACATACGTAGAAAAACTACAGGGAAAGCAAGGAAATGGAAATTCAGAAAAATGATATCCTTTGAGGGGAAAAGGATAAGATAATGTTCTTTTTTTAAACTGGGTGGTAGATGTTCACTACATCATTCTTTACATTTTACATATACAAATAAACAAATACATAAATGCACGATGTGTTTCTTTTAAACATTCTTTGGCATTTACTCAGTAGTAAATTGGAGGCAGACGCTTTAACCTCTGAGCCACCAGGGAATCCCAAATGGAAATGAAAAATATTCTTTTTCATTTGGTTGTGTGAATCCCTCTAGTCATCCAGATATCTCTCTCATTTTTATCTTATGTCAAATCAGTGTCTAATTTCTGAACAGTCACATCTAAGGAGATTCTGAAGAAACCCTTGACATAACTTATGCAAAAACCTGGTCACATTTTAAGAAGATTGTGTGTGGTGGTATTCTGAGGGTGGTTAGGGATACTGTAAACTGGAGTTGGCAGTGGTTGCACCAACTGTTTTTTTAAGACCTCTGGAGTCCAACAGATCTGGACTGAAATCCAGGTTATGCTATGTATTTGCTATGTGACTCTTGGCAAGTTACTTCCTTTCTCTGTGCCTCAACTGCCTCATATACATAAACAAGGAATATATAACAATGATGATAATGATAGAAGCTATGATTTATTGAGATTTAGTAAGTGTCAGGCACTAAACCAAGTCACTTAAAATGAATTATTCTGAAAAACATACATAAAACTCCATGAGGCAAATACCAGTATACCCCTCTGCCTACTTAATACATTTCACTGAAACTGTAACAAAATAATGCACACTACACACTTAGCCCAGTGCCTAAAACATAATTAGAGTTCAAATATACGAGGAATATCTAATTTATGAAACTAATGTATACATAGCAAAAATATGAAAAATACAGAGCAGTAAAAGTACTCAGGGGGAGTAAGTTCCTAATAATTCCTCTTCTAGAGGTAAGCACTTCTAACTCTGGCATATTTCTGCTTTATTGCTGTTTTTTAAGACAAAGTAATCGAATACCTTTCTAGTCAAAAATGCAGCATGTCACTTGGAAGTGGTTTGAAGTGGAGAATCACAGGTCTCATGCAAGACCTACTAAAATGTAATCTGCCTTTTAACAAGATCAAATGACTCACACACATATTAAAGTTTTAGAAACACTTGAAATTCTTCATCCTTATCAAAATAATTTTCCCAGAGCAGAAAAAAGTTCTCAAATGACTAAAAGGACTGCTCATCATCCCATCTTACACAACCAAAATTTACTTAGCTATTTCCCAAACACTGGGCATCTAGATACTTTTACTTGTCTACAAAATGTACTTTTTGAGTTCAAAATCTATCTGTATTTTAGAGGAAAAAAAATTACCACAAATTCCCAAAAGAATTACCACATCAGAAAAGATAAGAATTTATAAAGTTCTTGATACAAACTGATTTTCAGAAAAACTGTATCAATTGACATTCCTATCAGTAGAGTATGACACCAAGAAACTACTTAAAGTCAGCAAATAGCAGAGCTGCAACAGTTTATAATTTACTGTCATCAGGTTAAACAGTCTCACAGTAATTCTTTCCTTAAATTCCTGGGCACTGGATGCCCTACAACCTCTCTCTGAGCACATCTCAAAACTCAACATTTCCAACCTGAACTTAGCACATGTCCCACCAAAGAAATTTGTTCTTCCTAAATGGCTGCTGTTGATCAATGGTACACCATACATCCACCAAGTCAGAAATTAATGAGTCATCCTAAAATGCCTCTTCTCATAGCTCACACAATCAAGAGGACCAGAATCCTTTTGTATGTGCAAGCATGTTCAGTCACTCAGTCGTGCCTGACTTTTTGTGACCCCATAGACTGTAGCCTGCCAGGGTCCTGTCTGTAGGATTTTTCTAACTGGGGCTAATTTCACTCTTCTGTAAATGCTTATATCACCAATGTGCTTAAGACAGCGGTGGACAAGTTATGACCTCCTGGCTACTTGCCTTTTTTCCTAATGAGTTCTACTGGAACACAGTTATGCTCATTCCTTCACATACTGCCTGTGGCTGCTTTCACACAAGCACACAGGCCTACACTTCTAACAAAGAGTTTAAAATATTCATTGCCTGGCTCTTTAAGAAAAGTTTGCCAGCCCTGTTTTAAAGGACTATTTTACAACCTTCAGACTCTCCTTGGCTCTGAACTGAGTCAGCATTAAAGGGCCACATCCTTGGGTACCTAAGAGGAGAAAGTAGGGCCAGTGGCTGTACTTCCTCAAGTGTATCCCTACCTCAAGCTCCCTCTACAAGGCAGTGACCCCAACTCTGACTCTGTCACCTTTTATAAGTGATCCAATGATAGATCTAGCCAAGAATCACAGACCCATTCCTCTGCTCCTGTTGAACTATTCTAGAATTCCAAACAGGAAAACATATCTATTCAGCAGAGTGTCTCAACCCATTTTAAATATTTATTTAATACCCAAAGTTGAAATTGTCTTACTAGCATCACTGCTTATTAATATAGGGTAAATTTTAAGTTAATGCTTTTAGATTTCAGGCCAGACTCTACCACAATTTGGTTGGACAACCTTGTGCAAGTTGCTTACTTCTTTACATGCCTATCCCCTCACCTGTAAAAATGAGCTCTACATCTCAGTTTTTAAGATCCCACCTGCTATTTCTAAAAGTAGGACATTTCTGACAAGACCTTTAATATTTCAAATGTAGCATACCCTATATGAGTAGGTATCTCCATTTATAACAAAAGTGGTAATTTAAGGCTAACATTTTTTGCTATAATCATTTTACCTTAGTTAGACTACGTCATCTAAGTAAAATCTATAGGAAGTACAAAATTGAAAGCCACTGGAAAGAGAAAATATTAATTAGAAGACATTTCTTGCTTCATGACCTTTATTTAAATCTCTTATATCCCAACGAAAAGACAGCAGCAAAACCCAGTTCTCCAATATTTGGATGTACCTGCTAATGGTCTAGAATAGGACTGTCCCTAAGAACTTACTACAGTGATGGAAAGGCTTACATCTGCATTGTCCAAGACAGCAGACAATAGCCACATGTGGCTGCTGAGCCCCTGAAACGTGGCTACTGAGACTGAAAAGACGAACTGTAAATCTTACTATATTTTAATTAAAGCTTAAATTCAGCCAGATGTGATTAGTGGCTATTATATTAGGCAGTATAGGTCTATAAGATTGTAAAATGTTGGAAGGTAATAATCCGGTGTTTTCTGCTACACAATCCTTTCTGTAATTCTAAACATATGTTTAACTTATACTATTTTTAGTATAAGGGATTTCAATTTTTTTTTGAGTACATACAAATAAAAAGGATTGTTGTAAAAAATGAAAATTTCCTCGATCTCATACTTAACTGCTATAGAAGAGGGAGAAGTGTATAGGAAACAGTATCACAACCACCTAAACACACACACAGGGCCCCTCTCTATATTACCACACTTGGGTCCTAGTTTGAGATCAAATTCCCTTGCCCTCACCCACAAAAAGGCCCAGCTGATACTTAATCATAAATATCAATTCTAAAGTAGTCCTAATACATACTACACCTAATATACAAACACATTTTAACTGTGTCTACCACAGTCCCAGGACATTTCCCAATATTCTTTCTACATTTTTCAACAGTAAAATATACCAGACTTTTCTGTACCTACCACTTTGAGCTACCTAATGTCAGCTCCTTCCTCACCCTGTATGGTTCTTCCAGACATAATACTTGCAACAAATTCAATTCTCTGATTGTCTGCCTTTCTCCCTCTGTTGATACTAATAAAATCCCCTTACTACTAATTCCCTTCAGAGCTCCGTAAGTAATGTGGTCCATGGTTCATATGCCTGGGTTTAATTAGTAAATTATTTGATCAAGATCTTTCAACCTCAAAAAGTAACGTCAGAAATGTAATCAGAGTCTAAGTAAGCTTTTATTAAGCAAGTTTTGAAATTCAGAATAGTAACAAACTAATCATCAGTTACAAACTGAGAAACCATCTGGGAAGGACAAATGTACTTCTTTGCTACCACTCGTCCTGTTAAAAATAGAGTTCGAACAAAACGCCAGGCACTGGTGACATAAAAATAAATAAGGCTCAGTCCCTGCCCTTGAGGAGGTCAGTCAAGCAATATTAAAAAATTTGCATAAAGCACAGCAGGAGCCCATCTAAGGGAACAGTTTTACTTGAGTAAGAGGTCACATCTATCTGATTCCAAATGCAGACTCAAAACTCAGTAGTCGGTGGACTCATCCCTCACACGAAAGAAGTGCTTTCTTTACCTGAAAACCCAGTTGTTTTAAGTCCCTTTCAGATTTTGTAATTACGAGTTTGTGACTAAGCTACTTTAAGATTTATTTATAAGAAAGTCCAAGTTAGGAAGTTTAAAAGTACTACCGCGATGCCCAATCCAGTGAGAACTCGATACATATTTGCAGAAAAGATCATAAAGGCGGCTCCTACAGTA
>SJYV01025334.1:1252756-1353550 GCA_006410875.1 Neotragus pygmaeus
ATGCTGCCCTCAACAAGAACTGGCAACAGTTTGGGAAAAAATGTCCTACAGCATCCCACGTGTAGGTGAACTTGGGTTCTCCGTCTGTTCAGTTTGGAGGACATCGACAACACAAACAAATCATGCCCAGCACGGGACGATTTTACCATCAACATCTTCTATCTGAAATTCTTACATCACTTTTCCGGTCATCCCCACGGGCCTCAAAGCCAAACCTTTAACGAGGGATGGAAGGCAAGAGGGCTAATCTGCTCCTGAGGTCAGAAGACAAGAGGCTGAGCAGCAGACGGCGCGGCAGACACGCGGGTGTGCTGTGCCGGGAGGGGCTAAGGTGGTGCGAGATGACTCGGGGGCCCGGAGGTCAGCTCAGGCGGCCGGGTTCCGACGCCCCGGAGGCGTGGCGTCCGCCGGTTCCGCCGCAAGCGGCTGGCGCCCCGACGGGCTGAGCCGGGGTCCGCCACGGGCTCCTTACCCGTAGTAGCGGAAGGCATTTATGATCTTCCAGAAGTGCTCGCGCTCGAGCCTCTCCTCCTCTTCCTCCGTGCTGCGCGCGGCCGCCGTCGCCGCCGAAACTGCCGCGGCGGAGCCCAAACGCCCGGCGGAGAACTGCACTTCCACCTCCTCGCTCCCGCCGCCTCCCCCGCAGCCGGCGCCGCCTCCCCCGCAGCCCTCCGGCAGCTGAGAAGCGGGCGGCGCTGGGCGCCGCCGTCGCTGCATCGCCGCCGCGGCCCTCAGCCTGGCTCGCTTGCGTCTCGCCGCGACTGAAAGCGTGGTGGTGGCTGCTCGGCCTTCCTCTAGACGGCGCCCGCTGCGGACATGCCCCCTGCTCGCGGCGCGCTCCGCCCCCGCCGCCCTGAGGCCTCCATCCTCGCCGGGCTCAGCCAGCTCTTCAGAGCGCCCGAAACGACAGCGCCTGCGCATTCGAGAGCCCGAGGAAGGACCGCAGCCACCTGCGCTCATTTGATGCCAGGCTTCTGCGACGGCGTGCTGACGTCACGGCGACACGTGAAGTGGGCGGAGCTAAGTGCCAGATGGGTGGGGCGAAGGAGATTGCTGGTGGGTTGGGGCTGGAGGTTAACACACTAGAAAGGAAGAAAAATGCGGGAAAAAAGTTTAGCTTTGATGACTTTTCTGAACTTTTATTTCAGAAAGTCTAGAAGGAAGGCCTTGCATTCACCCTAATTTAACTTTTAATTTATTAAGTGAATTTCTGTTTTTAATTGCATAAAGGGAGAGGGACACTCATCTTTCCAGTGTTTGAGGACCTAGAAAAGGACCACCCTGGACTGGTCATGGCAGCAGATCAGGAAAAACTCAGGACCCTATGCAGTACACGAACTTTGGAAGACCACCAAAGTTCACAGGAGCCACAGCGGTGCACGACTAATGGTACCCCATAGCAAGGTCAGAGTTAACCACCAACTCTTCGTTCACTTTTCTCTCCACTTCTCAATGAACTCATGAATAAAACGGCTGCCCTACCTGCACTTAGTGTTATTCTTAGAAAATAAGTCATTCCACTCAATTTAATCTACCATCGAGGAAATTCAGTTCAGTTCAATCAAGGAAATTAGTCTTTGAAAATAATGGTGCGTGCCTTCCCAGTCGCGTCTCCTACTTTGCGACCCCATGGACTACATAGCCCGCCAGGCTCCTCTATCCCTGGGATTGTCCCAGCAAGAATACTGGAACTAGTTGCCATTCCCTTCTCCGGGGGATCTTACCTCCCAAAGACAGAACAAGCATCTCCCTCTCGCCCCGCCCCGCACTCCAGCGCCCCCACCGCCCCATCGTCTGCATTGCGAGCAGATTCTTTACCTCTGAACCATCAGGGAAGCACTTCAAAATAGTGGTAAGACTGTTTAATTCTCAACAATAAACTTGCCCTTGGGCCGCAAATTCTGTTAAAAAGATATAATCATGTTGAAAATGAAGTGGCTTCATTTTCATAATTTAGTAATTGAAAAAAGGCAGTGAAAAGTACTGTGGTTATCTATGTTAATAACATAGAAATGTTACCTATTGCATATAGAAATGCTACATTTCTATATAATATTTTTATAAAATTTACAGTCTATTTCTTCTTTGAATAGCAATGCAGTAATACATGGTTCAAAATTAAAAAGGGAAACGCAAAGGTTACAAATGTGAAGTTTCTTTACCCTGTCCTTAACCACCCATACCCCCTTTCAGATAAATATATCGATTTCTTGGAGACTTCCCTGGTGGTGCAATGGCTAAGAACCCATCTGCCAAGGCAGGGGACACGGGTTCAACCCTTAGTCAGGGAACATTCCATATACCAAGGAGCAACTGAATCCCACACCCTCTAGAGCCTGCTAGCCACAAGTTCAAAGCCTGCAGCCTAGAGCCTGTGCTCTACAACTAGAGAAGTCATAGCAATGAGAAGCCCGCACACCACAACTATAGAGTAGCCTCGATTCTCTGCAACCAGAGAAAGCCTGTGTGCAGCAAGACCCAGTGCAGCCATAAACAAATAAAGAGATAAAGCAGTGTGCATATATTAAAAAAAAACCACCTCATAATATATATATAAATGTGTGTGTGTGTGTGTAAATTTCTTGCTTATTTTTCCAAATTTTCTATCCAGTGCCATTTCTCTTAGGGTCTGGTGCTTGGAAGCTATGTATAAATTCTCATAATTTTAACTGTTACCAATGCTGTTTTCATGTGCTTGTGCTTAGTTGCTCAGTCGTGTCCAACTCTTTGTGACCCGATGGAGCCCACCAGGCTCCTCTGTCCGTGGAATTCTCCAAGCAAGACTACTGGAGTAGGTTGCCATGCCCTTCTCCAGCTGTTTTCATATGCACACACAAATTATACATAGCAAAGTTTGTTACTTGTGTCATGCTACTGTCAACTTAAAAAATGCACAACGTGAGGATTTCAAGTTAAGTTTTATTTTGGGCAAAATGAGCATTGCAGCTCAGGAGACAGCACCCCATATTGCTCTGAGAAATTGCTCCAAAGAGGTAAGGGGAAGGGACAGTATATATGTGATTTTGATAAAGGGGGAGTACATGCAATCAAGCATATACTTTAGGTAGAACATTTCTGTTAGTCTTATTTAGCTTCTTCTAGTCATGAGAAACAGTTGTCGCCATGAAGGATTTTGGTGCTCTTCTAGATATGAGGAAATATAAGAATTGGGCTAATAAAGTCAACTCCTTAGAATATCTAACTATCTGAAGATCTGTCTTGCCGGTTCTTCCCCGAGCACAGACAGAGTGCCTCCTTTTTACTCTCCACGCTGAACTCCTTCAGGGACCGTTAAAGGTCAGCAGCTGCAGCAACACATGATTTAATCCTTGTGAGTGTTAGATAGCAAGCACCCATGGCAAGTGCCAATTTGTAGTTGACACTATCTAACATTTAATATTTTATATTTTGTTTTTCTCTATTGTATCACCTTATTTGTTCCTTACCTCAATTCTGTGAAGGAAGTCTTGTTATCTTCCTTTAACAAATGAAGGTGATTTCCCTAGTGGTTCAGTGGTTAAGAATTTACCTGCTAATGCAGCAGACACAAGTTCAATCCCTGGTCTGAGAAAATCCCACATGCCTGGAAGCAACTAAGCCCCTGCACTACAATTACTGAGCCCACATGCCTAGAGCCCACAAACAACAAGAGGAGGAGCTTCCACAATGAAAAGCCTGCCCACCAGAACTAGAATGTGGCCCACACTCACCACAACTAGAGAAAGCCTGTGCAGCAACAAAGAACTAGTGCAGTCAAAACTAAATAAATTTTTTAAATAATTAACTTTAAAAAATGAAGACAGACTCAGAAAATTAATTGTCTTACACAGGGACACGTAAATAGCAGAGCTGAAGTATATTTATTCCTTCATTCTTTCCAACAAATGTGTGGCTTCCCTCTTTTACTTCTTGCACTGAGCTAAAGGCAGCCAAAAGCTAATAGAAGCATGGACTTCTCATTTTTGCTCTGCCAGTTAATAAGTGTGATCTGTTTAAAAAGCTACTTCAGGTCTAGAATGTATTGTTTCTAAAATGGATATAATAGTACCCTTAATACAGGGCCATTGGGAGAAATAAATGAGATAAAGAGTGAAAATGTCTGGTATATTGGCTTAATAAATGTTTTCTCTCATTTCAGCTCTTAGGAATACACTTTTTACCTTCTTTTAAAACACTTTTCTTAAGACTTCCTCTCTAACTTCTTGGCAATGAGTTTCTCTTACAGGAATCTCCCAAAAATCTTCCCAAATAAAATAGAGCCCTTTGGGCTGAAAGTTTTGGAATGTTTTCATCCAGATATCAATTAATATCCAAGAATTAATATCCAAAACACACTAATAATCCCTTAGTTTTCCCAGTTCTAACAACAAATTTACATGCATGCGTCCTCAGTCACTCTGTGTGTCTGACTCTTTTGCAACCCCATGGCCTGTAGCCTGCCGCGATTCTCTGTCCATGGGATTTCCTGGGCAAGAATAATGGAGTGGGTTGCCATTTCCTCCTCCAGGGGATCTTTTCCACCAAGGAAATGAACCTGCATCTCCTCCATTGGCACGTGGATTCTTTACCACTTTGCACCTTGGAAGCCCACCAACAAAGTTATTCCTTCTTTATTCTCAAGGTTGTTGTATAATGAATTTGTTGTTGTTCAGTCACTAAGTCATGTCCGACTTTTTTCAGCCCCATGAACTGCAGCACACCAGGCTTCTCTGTCCATCACTATCTTCCTGAGCTTGCTCAAACTCATGTCCATCAAGTCAATGATGCCATTCAACCATCTCATCCTCTGTCCTCCCCTTCTCCTGCCTTCAATCTTTCCCAGCATCAGGGTCTTTTCCAATGAGTCAGTTCTTCAAATCAGGTGGCCAAAGTATTAGAGTTTCAGCTTCAGCATCAGTCCTTCTAATGAATTTTCAGGGTTGATTTCCTTTAGGATTGACTGGTTTGATATCCTTGCTGTGGGGGACTATCAAGAGTCTTCTCCAGCACCACAACTGGAAAGTGTCAGTTCTTCAGTGCTCAGCCTTCTTTACGGTCCAACTCTTACATCCATACATGACTACTGGAAAAACCATAGCTTTGACTATACAGACCTTTGTTGGAAAAGTGATGTCTCTGCTTTTTAATATACTATCTAGGTTTGTCATAGCTGTTCTTCCAAACAGCAAACATTTTTTAATTTCATGGCTGCAGTCACTGTCTGCATTGATTTTGGAGCCCAAGAAAATGAAATCTGACACTGTTTCCATATTTTCCTTGTCTATTTGCCATGAAGTGATAGGATCGGTTGCCATGATCTTAGTTTTTTGAATGTTGAGTCTATAATAAATAAATGTTTGTAAATAAAGACTTAGAAATAAACAAACCTATTCATCTATTAATCATAACCAGTCCATCCTAAAGGAAATCAGTCCTGAATATTCATTGGAAGGACTGATGTTGAAGCTGAAACTCCAATACTTTGGCCACTTGATGTGAAGAGCTGACTCATTTGAAAAGATGCTGATGCTGGGGAAAAATGAAGGGAAAAGGAGAGGAGGGTGACAGAGGATGAAATGGTTGGATGGCATCTGACTCAATGGACATGAGTTTGAGTAAACTCTGGGAGTTGGTGATGGACAGGGAGGCCTGGCGTGCTGTAGTCCATGGGGTCCCAAAGAGTCAGACACAGCTGAGTGACTGAACTGAACTGAACTGATATTTTTATTTGTCTCACATTCCCCAAGTGGATATTTCATTTTAAGTCTGTGCTTGTATGTTATGTTGGTTTACCTTTTAACCAGATGCTTTCTCTGTTAGACTATTAAGTTCTTTGAGGGTAAAAGTCATATGTGTTTTGTTCAAGCCCATATACCAAACATCCAGCACAGTATCTGTCTCATGAAGATTTTCTAAAACCAGCTTATGGAATGAATGAAAGAATTTACAAGTGCTAGGCACTGTGTTAAACACTACCTACATTATTGCCTTTAACTTAGTACTTACAGTAGTATCATCATTCCTGGTTTTTTAACAGATGAAAACACTGTAATTTAAAGACTTTCAGTAACACTATCAAAGTCATACAGCTCCTAAATGATAAAGCCCAGATCTGAAAGGAAATGGACAAAGCTAAAAAAACCTTTTAATCCCTGGATTTACTGCCTCAACTCAAGTTGATCTTATTTTTTCTAAATAAGTTTCATCAAGTCTTTTTTTTTAACTTTTTCAAATAACATGGCAAATACTTTTTTTAAATTATTATTTTGCTCACAGCTTGTTAGACTTCAGTAACCCTGGATATGAAGCACAGATTCTTAACCACTGGATCGCCAGGGAAGTCCCACAAATAATTGTTTACAGCAATTTGACATTCAAGGTGGGCAAGAAATGATATGTATATGTTACTGATAAAAAATGACAGACTAGATTTTTCAAGAAATACGCAGAGAAACTCTTTCCTACCCTTTATGTTTAAATATCTTGAATATCTTGTTTTTATAAACAAAGATTCAAGCTGCTCTTGACCTAAGGACTTCATGGAAAAAAGGGAAAGCAGGTAGAGACTTCCTCAGCTTAATATCAGAGTCTACTTATAATCATCATCATTCTAGGATTTACAGTTTCTCCTTCTTGGAATCCCTCCAGTAAATCTGCTCTTTTGGAGTACTGTCTTCAACTCAGAACTAGTTAGTTTTGCTTCTGTTTTCTTTGTTCTATTAATAATACCTGGATTTAGGCTAAAGACACCATGATTTGTCTTTAAATAATGGAACTAAAGATATGACTACTGTAAATCATTCCTTTGTACTTTAAGTGAATCTTTAATTTTAATCACAAGAGCCACTTCCAGTTGCAGTCATCATATCAGTTCAGTTCAGTTCATTTCAGTCGCTCAGTCGTGTCCAACTCTTTGCGACCCCATGAATCGCAGCACGCCAGGCCTTCCTGTCCATCACCAACTCCCAGAGTTCACTCAGACTCACGTCTATCGAGTCAGTGATGCCATCCAGCCATCTCATCCTCGGTCGTCCCCTTCTTCTCCTGCCCCCAATCCCTCCCCGCATCAAAGTCTTTTCCAGTGAGTCAACTCTTCTCATGAGGTGGCCAAACTACTGGAGGTTCAGTTTCAGCATCATTCCCTCCAAACAAATCCCAGGGCTGATCTCCTTCAGAATGGACTGGTTGGATCTCCTTGCAGTCCAAGGGACTCTCAAGAGTCTTCTCCAACACCACAGTTCAAAAGCATCAATTCTTCGGCACTCAGCCTTCTTCACAGTCCAACTCTCATATACATACATGACCACTGGAAAAACCATAGCCTTGACGGACATTTGTTGGCAAAGTAATGTCTCTGCAGTCTTCATATACACATAGTTTAATGTTCTCAATAGTTAATTTCAAACTAACTCGAACTATTACTCAAAATAAGTCATAGATTATCCACCATACTGCCAGGAGTCACTATTTTTTTCCAGAAGCACTAAACTAGTCCCTATAAAGAAGTTTTCTCATTCTCTAAGCTCTAAATCATTTAATTTTTGTTGTCGTTGTTGAGAACATTTCAAGTTGAAAAAATAATTGAATTGACATTACTCTGTGATTCCCCATCCATAAATCTTGGGCCAAGTGACCTTCTTGGCATCCCCATGCATATGTGTAAGGTATCAGTCAAGCAAATATACTCCTTTCAAAATTTAAGAGTAATACATCTATTACTCCCTCTTCCCTGCAAAAAAAAGAAACGTGTCAAAGTAGTAATGATGGGGGGAAAAATAAAAATTTGGGCTTCCTTACACTTATAGATTATTTTGATGGTGGTAGTTTAGATTGCCTATGGTAGTGAAGGGGGGAGTACCACAGTATTTTCAAGCAAAAGGCCTATAAAAGTCATCTGAAAGTCCTGCTAGTACCATGGATTTGCGCTTTGTCTGAGCACCTGCTACAAATAAGAAAGACACGTTCTACTACTTCATTTTTCTCTGTAGAGGTAGCCTCTAAAATCTTGTCCTGGTTCCACCACCTGTATACCCCTTTCCTTTTCTGAAATTAAGAAGTAATATTATTGGACTAATCTCCCATGATGCTGGAGGTAAAGAACCCGTTGCCTGCCAATGCAGGAGATATAAAAGATGCAGATTCAATCTCTGGTTGGAAAGATTCCCTGGAGAAGGAAATGGCAACTCACTCCACTATTCTTGCCTAAAGAATACTATGAACAGAGGAGCTGGGTGGGCTACAGTCCAGTCCGTAGGGTCGCAAAGAGTTGGACAGGACTGAAGCAACTTAGCATAATAGGTACTCACACACATTGGACTAATCTACTTGATTTAGCAGTCACTGTTGTACCTCATCCTGATTCATGGCTCTCCCTTTAAAAATTCTATCAGTCACTTAGTTTTCCATCTATCTAACCTTTAATGGAGTATAGCTGTGGTCTATATTTACTCAAAGGTGTGAACCGTATTACAGCACTGTGGACAAATCCTAGGAGCTTCTTAGAAATGCAGTATTTCAGGCTCACCTGCTGAATTTGCATTTAAGCAATATTCCCTGGTGTTTCATAGGTACATTAAAATTTGAAAAGCACTGCTTTAGAAACAACACAGAACATACACACATACACATATGAATGCTTTTACTTATGACAGATAAAAGTCTCCTGTATCTTTCTCTCTGAGAGCCTACATTAGGTGCTGACATTAGACTGCTCTCAGTGATATGAACAGAACACCCAACCGAAACTAGCTTAAGTAATCATGACATTTACTATCTAAAATAACATGACATTCCAAAGGTACATCAGCTCCAGATTGAGTTAGCCACATTATCAACCCAGTTCTTTCTGTCCTGGGGCTCTGCTATTTCAACATGCCGGCTTAATTCCTCACAATCATAAGATGGTTGCCAGAGTTCCAGGCATCACAGTCAGACACTGCAAATTTAACAAAACCTGTTTCCTCCCATATATATCTCTTTTCTACAATAGGGACATTTTCCTGGGAGCCACCCAGCAGAATTCCCAAAGTGCTTCACATTCCCATTTCTAAACTAATAATAGACAAAAGACAGAGAATTACCTGGACAGATTTCAACTAATTAATATTATCTTTATAATCCTGAAATATAATCAAGATTTTTGATCTTGGCCTAAACCTATCAGGCCTCTCTTTTCTCTTATCAGTGAGAAAGTCTTATAGCCTAAGCTAGGTGGGGATGGCGGTAGTTTGCTGCTAGGAAGGCAACTAATACTGAAACAGGAGGGAAGG
Source organism: Neotragus pygmaeus (assembly GCA_006410875.1). NCBI lineage: Eukaryota > Metazoa > Chordata > Mammalia > Artiodactyla > Bovidae > Neotragus > Neotragus pygmaeus. Next base: position 1,262,005 of record SJYV01025334.1, read on the forward strand.
GGTCAGGGCTCAACTTTTGAAAGAAGAACATAGCCCAGGGACACAACATAAACCGATAAGAATCAAATGGGTCCCAGATGACAGACAAGTCAACTTCAGACTAAACCTTGATCCTCAATCAGCAAACTGAATGGCACACCCAGAGGCACCCTGACAGTTTCAAGGTCCACTGGAACTGGCCAAAAGACCAAAAAGTGGGCCATGGCACAACTCCTGGAAATCCCCTTCCCCAAATAGTTAGAATAATCCTCCATGAAATTACCCAGCTCATAAAAGCTAACAATGCCACATTTCTGGGCTGCCGCACTCACCCTCTGCGATGGCCCACACCTATTCTGTGGAATATGTTTCCCTCTAAATAAATCCACTTCTTATCTTTCATTTTGTTTCTCACTGAATTATTTCTTCAATGAGACATCAGTACCTGAGCTTCATTAGGTCCTGAAACCAGGTTTTGATTGGGATTTTGTCCCAGCCATGTGGATTAGAGTCCCAAACTGAGTTTTGGCCAAGTTTGAGTCCCAGCCACGTGGGTTCAAGTCCCAATATGAGGTAAACAGTTTCAATACTACGTTTATCTTCATGTAAAGATAGTGTAAGTATAACTTACACTCTAAGTATAAATAACTATGTATGTATAATTCATGTCTGGCTTTAGCTTCCCTTATGAACTCTATGCTGTATGCCAAATGAATTCTGGTATGTACTTTACTTGCCAATATATAGACTTACATAAAAGTTATTTGGGGCTGGACTTGGCCTAGGTCAAGAATTTAGTATATTGCAACACTCCTTAATTTAATCTGCAGCCTCCAGATTGACCTCGTATATGAGAGTGCCCAGATATATTAGAGACTTTAGATGATTCTTCTCTCAATAAAAAGCTTTCTTTTTCAAAAGTGAATTGATTATGTTGCTCTTCTGATTCAAATTCCTCAGTGATGTCCCACTTCCTATTGAATAAAGTCTAATATCCTTTTCCTGTGGGCCACAGGCAGTCTTTCCAGTCATGTCCCATGAGTCCCACTCATCCTGCACCTATCATCCTACAGAGAGCCACTCCTTCCCCTATGATCTCCGAGCTCCCCTTCCTCTGTTACTAAGCACCTCACACTTCTTTGTAATTAGTTGCTAAAATAATATCTAGTTCCCTGGCAGAATATGAAGTGATTTCACATACTTCTCCTGTTCTACTGCTGTGTCTGGCACAGTGTAGGCAATCTTGAAGCATATATACAGTAAGTGTCGACAAACTTCTGTGGAATCAGATAGTAAATATTTTCAGCCTTGAAAATATTAACAGGGGCACTGGCCCCTGGTCATAGTCGTTCACTATTACTCAACTCCACTGTTACAGCATCCAGACAACTACATAGAACATGTAAAGGAAGAGGTCTGACTGTGTTCCAATAAAACTTAATATAAAAAAACTGATGACTGGCTGGATTTTCTATGTCAAGATATACTTTTTTATTATGTTGTCACAAAAAAATACAGTATCATTCATTTTACTTAACAAACTTGTATATGTATAGTCAACTAATAAACCATCTACAACAGTATTTTGAAAGTTGAATAGTTAAAAAAAAAGAGAGAATGATCTAGAGATAATATCTGAGGCCTACGAGGGTGTTAAGATGATGTGGAAAAATGGAGAAAGTAATTAATGGCAATAGAGTTAGTACATTCTCCTCTTTCCCACTTGGGTTTAGAACAATTGAGCAGTAAGACAAAATAGAGGCAGATGGTGGTCCAATTTTCCCCCTTTTTACTGATTAAAGCCTACCTTGGAGAATACATCATTATACAAGGGTCAGATGGACACTNAATTAGGACTATTCAACTGAGATGTGTATAAGAGACAGCACTTGGGTTTAGAACAATTGAGCAGTAAGACAAAATAGAGGCAGATGGTGGTCCAATTTTCCCCCTTTTTACTGATTAAAGCCTACCTTGGAGAATACATCATTATACAAGGGTCAGATGGACACTCTAACTCCATCCAGAATTAGCCAGACTTACTGGTATAGTCATAGCAGTATTGGACCAGGACAGCTTTTTCAACTGGGAAGGATTTTATGACATGAGTAACAGAAAAGAAACTGTGCTTACTATTTGCCTCTACTTTGTCTTATCTCATGGACAGAGAGGACTGGTAGGCTACAGTCTGTGTGGTCACAAAAGTCAGACATGACTTAGCAACTTAACCTCTACCACCCAGTGGAGGCACAGGGACTTCCCTGCTGGCCCAGTGATGAAGAATCTACCTGCCAATGCAGGAGATGCAGGTTCCATCCTTGGGTCAGGAAGATCCCCTGGGGGAGGAAATGACAACCCACTCCTGTATTCTTGCCTGAGAAATCCCATGGACAGAGAAGCCTGGTGGGTACATGGGGTCACAAAATTGTCAGACATGACTTAGCTACTAAACAAAGTAGGCATACACCTCCAGGGCAAAAGAATGGGAATCAAGGCATTTGGAGTCTATGCTTAGCTCACTGGGTGGCATTCCTCTGTATCTTCAATTCTGCAATTTGTAAAATACAATTGGAATGACATTTTTTGTTTGTTACATAACCATAATCAAAGAGGGGGGCAGGAATCCTCAAAGGGCTCCATGAGAGGCTTACCTCAAGAATTCAGGTCAGCGGAGCTCAAGATGGGAGATCCCAGCAGTGGCCCCTGGGGCTCTAGCCCTCTAGGGCGTAGCAGGTCCTCGCCCACCCCTTATATTCTATGTTCTTAATGCTGCCCCTTTCAAGGCTAGCTAATCATCCAATACTAATAACTCTCCTGAACCTTGCATATACAAATTGACCAATCCAGAACCCATTTAGCTCCTTCATCCACCTTTTAAAAAAAACTTTTTTATTATGGAAAATTTCAAACATGCAAAATAATACACACAGTGTAATAATTCCCCATGAATACATCAATTAGCTCCAAGAATTATCAACACATGGCCAATCTCATGTCATCTACATCATTCTCTCGACCCTTCTCCATTTTTTCTTTTAATACAGTAGGTCCTTGATGTACTTTAAATGTAGCAGTATGTACATGTCAATCCCAAACTCTCTAACTCTCCCTCCCCTCAACTCTTCCCCCTTGGTAACCAAAAGTTTGTTCTCTAAGTCTATGAGTCTGTTTCTGTTTTAAACCACCTTCTTTATCAAACTCTCACACAGTAAGTCAATATTCCCTTGTCCTAATCAGCCCAGCTACATGTACCAGATGACTGACGACATTCCCTACACAGCAGAGCCTGCCAAAATTATCCAAACTAGCTAGTCCTAAGACTGCTTACCCTGCCTTGCCTTTCCTGTGAAAACCACAGTAAAGCCTTGTGCCCCTGCCCCCCCCACCCCTCCATCTCACGATTGGTCCTAGTGCTTCCCATTGTGGTCCTATGTGGTGAAATGTGCCCTTCCTCTTGAATACTGTAAGTAAAAAGCCATCCTGTCAGTGGTAGCTGTCTCCTGAACTCTTGGTCTCACCATGCCTGAATAATAATAAAGCCTACATTTTAAAACAGGGAACTGTCATCAGGCCCTTCTAGAGACCCCAAAATATATCTTCAGGAGGTGATGCAAAATGTGACTCCATAACACAGTCACTGATATCATTTCCCCTTCTTTCTTATCATACTTGTTTTTAAATCAGTAGGTGAAACAGAATTACCAAAAGAGCTAGGCCCTGATTAGCAACAATTTGCCCAGTTTTCATTTATTCTTGAAATTCTAACCACTGGCATCCTAAAGAAAAATAACATATCTGAAAACTTGTCAGTTTTGCATCTTAAGTATAAAAAATTCTTAAGTGTTGTGAACACAAGAGAAATGTAATTTATGCTCCAAGTGTTCAAGGTTATGGTCCAGTGAGGAAGTAAAACTAGAAAATATTAAACAGTTGAGATGATTTAGTGTTAAACAAATAGATTTGTTGCTGCTCATTAAGTTGCTTAGTCATGTCTGACTCTTTGCAGCCCCACAGACTGCAACCCTCCAGGCTCCTCTGTCCATGGGCAAGAATTCTGGAGTGGGATGCCATTTCCTAGATTAAGTAAGGAACAATGGGAGTTAAGGAAAGGGAAGAACAGCTTGCAAGTGACATGAGAGCTAGATCTTAAAGTATAAGTGTAACTTGAAGAGGCAAAGAGGTGGGAGTACTCTTTACAAACCAATTCAAACTGGTTTCAGTCAAGATAGAAGAAAAAAAAAGATTTATTGTTTCTTATTACCAAGGAGATCAGGCATAGGTAGATCTAGAAGCTCAATTACGTCATCAGGAATATGTTAGTTGCTATTTCCTGGCTTTGTCAAGCACTATTTTTTTCTAAAAGTTCCTAGTGAAGGTTCAGGTAAGGCTCAAGTTGGACCAGCTTGGGTCATGTGTTCTTTATTGAATTGATTGCTGTGACCAAAGGATCATGGTCTTCTGACTGGCCACGCTTGGGTCATATGTCTACTCACATGCAAACCTATGGACCAAAGGTAAGAGCTTGATGATTCCCAAAGGAAATTCTGAGTGATGTTTGAAAAGGTAAAAACACTTCTGGACATGAAAGTATAACAATCTTTGGCATAGTTGGGGAATAACAACATGAGCAAGGTGGAAAGGAAAGCAAAGACCAGTCTGATTATAATCCATATTAAGAAACAGAGGGAAACAAATTTTGTTAATTCAGGTGCTATAAAATTATTAGAACCTTTCAAAGTCAGAAAGAAGAGATTGAATGAGTCACTAGGCAGTGGTGATTCATTTTAGATTCTGAGGCAGTAGAGTGACATGGTAAAAGTGATATTATAGAACAATTAATCAGATAAGAGCCAGCAGCTAAACTATTGTGAGAAAGACCAGAAAAGGAAATTGTTCAAATAATCCTAAAATGGCATGATGAAGATTTATGCTACACAGTAATAGTGAAGCGAAGAGACTAAAGTAAATCTAAATATTATTTTCAAAGGAAGAAAAGACTAAATCAAATATAGGGGATGAATAAAAGGAGAATCAAAGTGGAAGGCAAAGGTTGTAGCTAGAGTTACAAAGATATTACTAATAGAAATTTATTTTTTTTTAAGTGGGTTTCTATTTCTCCCAATATTGCTGTCTCACAAGCTTGCTTTCTTAGCCTATAGTTTCTTTTGGTAGCCTGGATAAAGACTGCTAGAGACTCTAAGTACTGAAAGATTATGGTACCCACCTCCACCATTATATGTGTTTCCATATGAAAATATTAAATGATAAAATAAACATAAGAAGTTTAATATCATGATCTGTTAAATGATATTTTTTTTACAATCACAAAATCTTCTCATTAGAAATTTACTTACTGATATCCTGATTCACATAATATGGTTGAAATACTTCCTCACACACCACCAAAGGTAATGAAAACAGTATTGAAGAGATACCTGCACTTCCATGTTCATAGTCACAATAGCCAAGATATAGAAACCACCTAAGTATTCTTCAGTGGATGAATGGATAAAGGAGATGTGGTATACATGTACAGATAGATAAGAATTCTGAAGTTCTTATTTATAACTTTCAGCTGTTAAAAAAAAGCTTATTTATACAATCTTAGTAATTAGGACTATTCAACTGGGAGTATTGATTATATACAGATGAAAAGAAGGAAGAGGAAAGATGAAAAGTGCATGAGGTGAAGTGATCTTTTGATGGTGGATGGGACTTACATTAGCATTCAGGCAAAGAGCTTCACTTTCCTTTCCGGCTCCCCTTCTCTGGTCACTAGAGCAGAGGATGGATTCCTTATTTTAGGAACCTGGAGAGATCCAGTGATTTGGTGGGTAGAATATAGAGACTGTCTTGAAGGAGTATAGTCTAGGAGGCACTACTAGATTAATGGTGCATGCAACTAGAGATGTACATGAATGTCTTTTTCACTAACTTTCCACCACAATAAATTTTAGATATTTTCTCTAAATAACTGAGATTTAAATAATAAATAAAAATAATATTTAATGAACACATGTCTTGGGCCAGATTACTATACTAAATCTAAAGCATTTGCATGGGTTAAAAATTTAATCTTCACAGCGAATGTATAAAGTAGGATTATCATTATATTTATCTTATAGACAAGGTGACTAAGCCTCAACATAGACAATAACTTGCTTGAGGTCATACAGCTATATTTAATTTTGCTCTATATGATGGACACCAAGCCCTGGTTTTCACTGCCACATTATACTCTTTCTCCAAATAAATAGTCTCCTAAATTTCTTTTAGCTGGGTGACAATGCTCCAGCCTGAAAACCGGGATTTTTATTTCTAAAGAAGGAGGGGCAGATGGAAATTGGGAGAGTCTCTGCCACATTCAAGACCACAGTCATTTTTTCCTCTACTATTGAAACAGATCACTGTTTCTGCAGCTGAGGACCAGATGAAGCAACTGACTTGCATCTAGGGCCTGTATTTTCTAAAGAGTGAGCCACATCCAGCATTGTGGGGTGTTCATACTCTATGTGTACATGAGGAACTAGTAGGAGATCTTATAAACTCACATCTCATCCCAGGGACCTGCCTGCCAAACACACATTCATTTTCTGTGTCTCTTTCTTTTCCCCTTTCTTCTTTCCATCTATCCCTCTCACCTTCTCTAGTAAGCTTACATAGTGGACTGGAATTTGTTGTAATAGTATATAATTTTTCTTTCTGGTCTCTTTTCCATCTGCTTTCTGAAATAAGTTTTTACTTTGTAAAAGTTACTGGAGTGGTCCAGAGAGTTATCATATTCCCTCTATCCAACTTCCTTGCATGTGAACATCTTGCTTAACCATATTACAATGATCAAAACTAAGAAATTGGTACAGTATCATTAACTACAGAATTTAGAGGCATATCACCAGTTTTTCCACTAGTGCCCTTCCACTGGTCCAGAATGCAACCCAGGATGTAGCATTATGTTTACTCATCATGTCTTCTCCCGCGCTNATTACAATGATCAAAACTAAGAAATTGGTACAGTATCATTAACTACAGAATTTAGAGGCATATCACCAGTTTTTCCACTAGTGCCCTTCCACTGGTCCAGAATGCAACCCAGGATGTAGCATTATGTTTACTCATCATGTCTTCTCCCGCGCTCCTCAGTCTTTCTTTTCTTCTCATGATCTTGACACTTTGGAAAAATACTGATCATTTGTTTTATGAAATGCGCCTCAACTGGGCTTAACCCATGTTTAGATTGAGGCTTTGCCTTTTTGGCAGGAATACCACAGAAGTGACAAGCCTTCCCCAGTGCAGCATATTGGCGAGTACATGATGTCAATGGCATGTTTTTAATCAAGGGAATGGCATGATACAATCTACAGTTTTGAAAGATAACTCTGGCAGTGAGGTTCAGAGTAAATAAAAGAGAAGGAAGGTTGTTGTCAAGGTCCCCCTTAAAGGGCTGTTGCAATAGCCTACGCAGGCTATGAAGGTTGTCTGAACAAAGGCTGCGACTGTCAGGATGAGGGTGAAGGTCTGAATCTGAGATTTCCAAAATAAAATGAATAGGAGCTGGGGAGTTGTTTCCATGAGTGAAGCAAGGTGAGAGAGGAAGTGAGGATAATTACTAGGATATTAGGATATCAGGTAGATGGGTGACTCCATTATCACCTGGGCCACAATCTTTGTAATGAGATTTTCTTTTTTAAGTAATTTGCTGGTATGGCACAACAGACTGGTTCCAAATAGGAAAAGGAGTAAGTCAAGGCTGTATATTGTCACCCTGCTTATTTAACTTATATGCAGAGCACATCATGAGAAACCCTAGGCTGGAAGAAGCACAAGCTGGAATCAAGATTGNNNNTCTTTCCCAGCATCATGGTCTTTTCAAATGAGTCAGTTCTTCGCATCAGGTGGGCAAAGTACTGGAGCTTCAGCATCAGACCCTCCAATGAATATTCAGGATTGATTTCCTTTAGGATTGACTGGTTTGATCTCGCAGTTCAAGGGACTCTCAAGAGTCTTCTCCAAGACTACAATTTAAAAGCATCAATTCATAGATGCTCAGCCTTCTTTATGGTCTAACTCTTACGTCCATACATGACTACTGGAAAAAACTATAGCTTTGATTATATGGACCTTCGTCAGCAAAGGGATGTCTCTGCTTTTTATATACGCTGTCTAAAGAAACAGACCTAGACCTCTATAGCTCTCCTAGGTTTGTCATAGCTCTCCTTCCAAGGAACAAGCATCTTTTAATTTCATGGCTGCAGTCACTATCTGCAGTGATTTTGGAGCCCAAGAAAATAAAATCTGTAACTGTTTCTACTTCCCCCCTTCTATTTGCCATGAAGTGATGGGACAACATGCCATGATCTTAGTTTTCTGCTTGTTGAGTTTTAAGCCAGCTTTTTCACTCTCCTCTTTAACCTTCATCAAGAGGCTCTTTAGTTTCTCTTCACTCTCTGCCATTAGAGTGATATCTTCAGTGAAGTCTTATTCTTTAAGCCCCTCATTCCAGTCCCACCAATTACGTAGTCAAGCATTCCTGTTATTATGGTAGTGTAGTGGTTAAGAGCATGAAATTGCAAACCAAATTTGGATTTAGCTCTGCCACAACTTGTATGGCCTTCAACAAGTTATTTTACCTCCTTGTGCCTCAGTTTCTTCATCTGGAAAACAACAGAATTTTCCACTGGGTTTAAATGAGATAACATATGCAGGAAGTTTAGAATGATGCCTGGCACATGGTAAGCACTCTACAAGTGATGGCTACTTTTATTATCACATGTGTTTTTCATACATGGTTACTGTCTGTCATCATGTGGAGCCCTTTCATAGTGTATAGATTAGGTGGCCAAGAGCTGTGGCGGTCTAGCTGCAAGCTAAGTGCAGTGACAACAGCAAGCTGGGTCGCAGAGTTTCAGGACTAGCCCTGTAATACCCAGTAGCACAGAGGTTCACCATTTAGGGTCATGAAGTCTTGGGGTCCAAATCTGGTTCCAAAAAATGTTAACACGATGACTGGGTAGTTATGCTATCTTTCAAAGACTCAGATTTACATAGTTGCTATGAAGATTAAATAAAGTAATATATGTAAGGTAAACTGTCAAGATATACTTTCCAAAAGTTAAAAACATGACTCTCATACAAATATAAAGTGAGCATGTGTAGAAGATTCACGTCACATATGACTGAGAGAGAACAGACAAAATGGTTTAAAGAACACTGGAGAGAGCAAAGTATTTGTGGTGGCTAAAAGAAAAAGGTTGAATAAGATGGCTAATTTAGCTACAAAACTGGTTAATGTACATAGCAATAAAACTATAACATCTGGGGGTGTCTTCTTTATCAGATAAATAATTCACATCACTAGTGAACAAATTTAATTTTTTCACAGTCACTCAATTAGGGGTAATTTCTCTTTCTAGGGGATGTTTGGCAATGTCTGAAAGAAGCCTAGTGGGCTATATAGTCCATGGGGTCACAAAGAGTTGGACACGACCAAGCAACTGAGCATGCATGCAAACAAAGACATTTTTGGTTGTTATAGCTGGGTGTGTGTGTGTGTGCATGTGCGCGTGCATGCTACTGACATCCTGTGGGGAGCGAGCAGGGATGGTCTTAACATCCTTCAATGCACAGGACAGCCCCCAACAAAAAAGAAATATCTGGTCCCCAGTGCCAAAGGTGCTGAGGTTGAGAAATATTGTCTATCAATTTCTACAAGTTAACATCTACTCTTCTGAAGTTTATCAATAAAATATCCTAATCAAGAGAAAAATAGCAAGTCAAACAAAGATACACACTCCTGGAAACTAGCTAACCCTTGGTGGCTGGGTGGGTTAGCTAGAAAATGCTGAGAAAACTCTGAAAGGATACGCAGGAGCCCTTTGGCCTATTTTTCAGTTTTGGAAAATTTTCTGAACAATAATTGACATCATACCTAAAACATGGTAGGTACTTAGTGAAGGTTAGTTATTTCTATAAATTTACAGGCCACTAGATAGAAGCCCAAACACCCATACAGTAAAATAAATACCATACTTTTACATAAGCATCGTCACTGTTGAATATTTTTTTCCTGTTTAGATTGTTTCATCATGGTCACTTTGAAGTTTTAAGAAACTCCTCCAATACAACCTTTGGACTTACAGATGATAGATCTGTTAAAAAAGACAAGTTATATTTAAAAATTTTTCCTGAAAGCCTGATTCAAAAAACTGAGCCTCTCGTCCTGCATGAAAAACTTTACTGTCACATTGAGAATATCCAAGATATCCTTAGGGAATCCATTTAAAGTCTGTTACAGAAAAGATGGTAAGGTACAGATCATAAGATTGCAGGCTATGGCCTTTTTTACTGGTCAAAGTGTGTGGGGGTTTTGACTTTTACAAATTGAAGTATAATACATACAGTACTGTATTAGATTTAGGTGTATGACATAGTGATTCAATATTTATATACATTGCAAAAATGATAACCATAATAAACCTAGTTACTGTCACCATACGAATTTATTATAATATTACTGACTATATTCCCTATGCTTTACATTACAAAGGCAAAAAAAAAAGGGAAAAAAGCAGCCCTACAGTTGCCCAAATTCATCTTGTATAAATCAGTTGAATAGTATTAATATATCCACTGGTTGTATCTATCCACTGGGTCCAATAAGGAAAGAAAAACCAGACTAATATGAACAAGAAAAGTTTGATATAAAGAATTTTATAAATTCTTTACATAAAAATCAATATAATTAGTTTTAAAATAATTATATCTATAGAAATTTAATAAAGAATAATATAAAATGTACCAAAATGGCTATAAATAAGTATATAACATATATTTAAATATATATTTATATAAAGCATATATTTAAAGTATGTAACATAAAAATGTGTAAGATAAATATATAACACATATAAACAAATAATAATTAATTAAACAATTAATGATAATATTTTATAAATAAAACACCAGCAAGGGATAACATTTTATAAATAAAACACAAGGAAGGCTGCTAAGGAGTAAAGAGAACTTTAAAGAAGATAGAGGTAAGGAACACCCACAACTACTAGGGCTGAGAAGGAACGGAAGAGACTTCACCATACGCAACCCCACCTGGAGGAAGGGGAATCCCCCTCCAGGGGATCTTCCCAACCCAGGGATCGAACCAACGGATTCTTAACCGTCTGAGCCACCAGGGAAGCCCAATTCAGCAGAAGCTAAAAGCAAAATCTTTCTCCTGCAACGGCTCTCCCGCGCCCCCTATTGACAAAGCTTAACATTGTTCCACTTGACAAGAGAAAATTATGTAGAGGGCCCAGATTCATTTTCACAGAAGCAAAAAGGGATAATCTGGAGCTAAGAATGAGTAAAATCAGTAACTGACACAAGAGTTATTCTGTAATACTTTTAGGGGCTGACAGTAGTGATAATTTCAGGTTGATGGTATCTGAATAACAGCCAGTGTGGGTCCTTTTGGGCCTGCCTGCTGCTATTTGTCAGATACAGAGCAGTAACTCCGCATGATCCCTGGGTCAGCAATATCATGTGGGAACTTGTTAGAAATGCAGATTCTAGTATCTTACCCCCAACCAATGGAACCAGAAACTCTGAGATTGGGGACCAGCAATCTGGGCTTTTCATAAGCCCTCCAAAGAATTTTGGTACACACTAAGGTTTAAAAACCATTGTTACAACAGTAAGTTCTAAAAACTTGCTGTTCAGGCACGAAAAAAAGTCAGTAAGGATTTATTTGTATGAGTTTAAATCTCAATCTTTATTTTATTTATTTACTTACCCGGCCATACTGCCCGTCACGTGAGATCTTAGCTCCCCGACCAGGGATCAAACTCAGCACCCCTTGCAGTAGAAGCATGCTGTCTTAATCACTGGACCACCAAGGAAGGCCTAGTCTCATTTTTTAATTTTGAAGAAGACAACCTAACTTCTCTAGGATCTGGAAGCTACCAGGGAGCATATGATTTTAACCTCTGCTTTCACATTGATGATGTGTTTCTTGATATGTGGGCATGAATGCATCAACCATGCTCACTTTGGTAAGAAATTCATTTTTTGGTGTGCTCTTATGTACAGGTCATGCTACCCTGATGAGGGCCCCAAAGCTGCTATTGCAAGTTTCATCTGCTTCTATGGGTGCACAGATGTGGGGTGTAATGCCTATTCTGCCTTTCCGATATCTGTGCTTTTTCCTAGGTCTCCACCACGGCTTCAGTTGTTGAAAGAACAGCTCGAGCCACAAACTTAAGGTCAGCACAGCAGACAGCACCATGGAGCTCACATAAGCTCTCCACTGCACCTTGCCTCTCAGATAACCTCATGAGTTGGCGTGCTTCCTTGACAAGGCTTCAACTGCCCAGAACAGAAAGTTTCCCTTTCCCCTGACACAGCCTTTGCCTTTCCAAGCTCCTTAATTTGCTCCTTTCAAAGGAAAGATGGAGAGATGGTGTACTCTAGCAAGAGATTTTTCTGCCATTTTTTTGCTTTAAAATGGAAAATGTGTATGTGTGTGTGTGCATGTTTGTATACTGTAGGAATTATGACCTGGCCCTGGTCCTGCTAGTAACTAGCTGCATGGGGTTGGGCAGGTCACCAGCTCTGGTTCTAGTTTCTGCTCTCAAATACAGAGCATCAGACCAGCTGAGACTACTCCAACATTTTAAGATTCTATGTACCACCACAAGTGTATCCTTAAAAGATAACTTGTTGGGCTTCAATGTCACCCTGTAGTATAACAGTCTATGCACGAGGCCCTCTTCTAAACTCCTTCCTCTGGGCTTAACATTTAGCACAACAAAACCTTCCTACAACTAATTCAACCTAAAGGGACTGAGGTTATTTATGCATAGAAAAGTGATGTCTTCAGCAGATTTGCTCCTTTTAGCCTTTTTGAACAGATATTGGCTTGGCTGAAAAGTTTGTTCAGATTTTTTTCCGTAAGATCTGATGGAAAAACCTGGGGGAGCTTTTTGGCCAATCCAATCCAATACCTCATTAACTGCTTTGATGAGTAACTAAATGTGAAAGCACATAGTGGAAATGAAATGCTAGTATTCTTCATTTCAAATTCCCAATTTGTTTCTCATTGAGAGAAGTAAACAAAAACATTTCGTTCTTCCCAACATGATTTGAATGTTTCCATTTTTAATGTCCTAGTGTTGCACCCCCTCCCCGCCACACACACACCAAGATAAACAGTCTCTCTCTGATCTATTTTCACACGCTGAAATGGGAAAAGTCAAGTGTGATGCTTCTCAATCAACAGTGATAATATTCTCTGTGGGGAAGACTATTTCAGAAATTTGGGGAAATAAAGTTTGAAAAGTCATATCTAGACTTCGATACTAAAAAAAAAAAAGAAAAATCTTGGGACTTCCCTGGTGGCCCAGGGGCATAATACAGGGGGCCCAGGTTTTGAGCCCTGGTCTGGGAACTAGATCCCACATGCTACAACTAAAGACCCTGTGTGCTGCAATGACAACTGAAGATCCCACATGCTGGAACTCAGACCTGGCTCAGTCAAATAAATAAATATAAAAAAATTTTTTTTAACTGTTTGGATAAAACAATTTACATCCATCTAAGCTCGAGAAAATTATAGCCAGGGAGGATAAGCAGAAAAAAAAATGTGGTAATACTTGCAAAATACTTGCCGTTGCTGGGCTTCCCTGGTGGCTCAGAGGTTAAAGCATTCTGCCTGGAATGTGAGAGATCCGGGTTCAATCCCTGGGTCAGGAAGATACCCTGGAGAAGGAAATGGCAACCCACTCCAGTACTCTTGCCTGGAGAATCCCATGGAGGGAGGAGCCTGGTAGGTTACAGTCCATGGGGTCCCAAAGAGTCGGACACGACTGAGCAATTTCACTTTCACTTGCAGTTGCTTACTTGTTTCCTCCTCCTTCTTTAGTAAAAGCGTTTCGCACCCCCCCACCTTTCAACTTGGCAACATCCCCGGGCAGTGATTCATAAGTGGTTTGAATCTATCCTAACAACTTCTTCCCAGTTTCTTTTGCGGTGAGGGTGGCCATGGGAACCATGGCAGCTGGGGTCACTGCTGGGTAATTTGGGGAGCCCTATGACTGTCCGCCTCCTGTACCCAGTTCCTTCCTTGATAGTTGACACTGTGCTGGGAGCTTCTGTGGGGCCTTCCTGTGATCTCTTGGTGATAGCTCCACAGGCCAAGAATGAAAGACTGTGGCTTTTCTATGACACTTTCACGTTGTTGAATTTCCAAAGAACAAATCTTAAATATGTAATAGTTAGGACTTGAAAGTTGTTTAGTTTATCTGAAATTCAAATTTAACTGTCTGCCCTCTGATTTTGTCCCCCCCCCCTTAAATCTGACAACTGTATGTAAAAACCCTAGACTACATGTCTTGAACTTTTCTTAATGTAAAAAGGATTGTCAAGTTAACACACTGCTTGCATGTGAACTCATTCCTGATATGAAGTGAAGTGAAGTGGCTCAGTCGTGTCCGACTCTTTGCGACCACATGGACTGTAGCCTATCAGTCTTCTGTCCCTGGGATTCTCCAAGCAGGAATACTGGAGTGGGTTGCCATTTCCTTCTCCAGATCTTCCTGACCCAGGGACGAACCTGGGTCTCCCGTATTGCAGGCAGACGCTTTACCATCTGAGCCACCAGGGAAGTCATTTCCTGATATAGTGGTAATTTATAAAAAGTATCCAGCATTTATTATGTTCACTATGTGCTATACACTGTGCTAGTTAACAGCGGGTATTTGTAATTGAGCCACAGAGGTAGGTCCTGCCTTCAAGGAGCTTGCAGTCTAGCTGGAGAGACAGCCACTGAATGAGTGATTCTGTAAGTGTCAGAGTAATTACAACTGTGACCAGCGCTTTGAAGGAAAAGTAGAGGAACCTAGAAAGCACCTATGAGGGCAGGGTAAGGAGAAGGGAAATCCTTGAGAATTGGCATCACAAGAGAAAACTGAAGGTGGAGTAGGAGTTAGTGGGCTAGTTGGAGGGAGGGTGGCAGAAGTTTGCTCTAAGCCTCAGCAGCAGCATGTGAGGCTGCTGTGACATGTGAAAAGTCCTGGTGAGTTTGAGGAGAGGACGTTCCAGTGGCTGAGCAGCAGAGAGTTGAGTGATGGGAAATGCAGGCAGAGAGGCACTTAGAAGGTGGATCATGGATGCCTTGGGAGCCATGTTTAGGATTTTAAAACTTATCCTTACTCTCCACTATACCCACACTAAGTACTGTTGGTATCCTCACCTTACAAAGAGGAAATAAAGACTGTAGAGGGTTTGATCAAAAACATAAAAAGTTATTAAGTGAATGAACTGTAATTTTACCCAGATTTATTTATTTTTATTGTGTATGTGAGCAAAAAAAAACCCTAATCATTACTGAGTGCAAGCTAGTTACAAACTTCTAAGTAATGAGAGCTGATCAGATGAGTCTGTAGAGATTGTTTAAAGTTAATTTAAGAATATATTTTATATTTATGTAAAAACTGTGAATGTGAGAAATCTATTATTAATAAATAACAAGTTGATCAGTAATTTAAATTCCAGCATTGAATGGGGCATCAAGAAATTATACAATTATACAGATCACTTGTTTGTGCTTTCCAATGAAAGGTCCCCTGTACTGCATTTCACTTAAGTCACTGTGGCTTACTTATGCAATTTTAGACCATTGGTTTGACAAAAACAAAATAAAACATGCGCACAAAAATCCTTATTTGTAACAAAGTCTCAATATAAGTGACACAAATGATTCAGCAGTTTTAGATACATATGAGAAACAATTACAGCAGTAACAAGGATAAAACACATACAAAAATATACCATTGCAAATTGTTGATTTATTCAATATGATTGCTACTCCTGATAATCCCATTATTTGCAGGAGGTGGGCATTGGTATGGGATGGTAACAAATATTTTTTAAAAATTAAAAATAGAAAAATATAAAAAGTAAACCATATGTGAGGTAAATGTTAGATGATAATTGATATGATACATGCAATAAATATAGACACATATGCATACATATATAGACTCATCCATACAAACACATACATCAGTAGATTACATATATACTGGGTTGTGATCTACATTTTATTTTTTACTTTGGGTCCCATTCATAAAAGTTTGAAAATCATTAGTCTAGTGAAATGACTCAGTCTTTGTGAGCTACGCTGTATTTTGCACTTCTTGGTGTGAGAACAGCATTAGGATAAACTTCTGTCCATTATCATGGATAGCCACTTACTGTTCCATGTGTTAAGGAAATCATGTGAGACAGAACAAAACGACAGACTGTCATTGTACCAAAGTGCACAATGTATCTTGGTTATGGTACTTGAACAGATTCCTTTGAATTTTCCAATTCACTTCAGGAAAGTTTCAGTCCATTCCAACTTTATGCTGTCACTCACATACCTTGGGAATAATTACAAAAAGAAAAGAAATTAATGAAGAATTCCAACTGTCATTTTATTAAATCTTCACACTAACATCAAGGTGTGTTAAGATTGCATAGATTCTGGGACCAGAAATACTAATTTTCTGTAAAGAACTAAATTGAGTCCAAATCTCATTCTTTTAATCCTGTGCTAAATTTAAGCCTATTTTCAGATATCCAGTATTATTTGCAATTGGTATAATGATCCTTGACTTCAAGGAATGAAATAATTTGAGAACTAGAAGAATATCACAAAAGGTGGCTGATATAGTAATATTCTTGTTTTAGAATGATAGCCTTGGTTTGAGGAAAGAGGTATTCTTACCTTTTTAAAAAGTAAGGACGCCGAAGCTGCATATTTAGTGACTTTGGCTTAGAAAGTCAATGATCAGCCTGTCGCATTCTTATCACACATCTCATGCTACAAAAGCACACATTTTTTGGTAATCTTTGAAGCATGCAAAATATAAAAATGATTATACTCTTTGACTCAGCAAGTGCTACTTCTGAACATTTTAAGTATCATTCAAGAAGAAAACCAGCAACACATACAGATATTTTACAGTACATTATTTGCCAAGGTAAATATCTTTTAAACAACACTAAACATCTAACAGTAGGAAATGGTTCAATAATTTTATGGCAATTATACTGTTATTTTATAATTGGAAATATTTTAAATTCAACATAGAAAAATATCCCCCCAAATTCATTTTATTAAATTTTTATTTTGCAATTTTTATCCCTCTGATTTGACATCTTTCTTCTGCAGGAAGATGTCAATGTCAGGTCTTATAATTTACTTTTAATGAGCAAAACAGAACTCAACCTTGAATCCTTTAACTGGGAGAGCTATTTAGTTTTATTGTTTCATTGTATAATGGACTCTACAAAGCTTATTCAACATTAAACACTAATTTAAAAATAAAAGTACGCATGGCAATTAACCATGTAAGCCATGTAACCATGTAAGAGAGAGATTTAAATTCAATCTTTGTTTCCGTTTCATTATTATTGCTTTATCACAATTATGATTCTATGTGTTTAGAACAGAAAATTAGTTTATGAGATACTATAAGAAGCCTGAGGTATATTCAACTGAAACTTCTGAAGGAGTCCAGAATAGCCTGGTTTAACCTCACTGAGGGTTAAACCAGGCTATGCTAAGGATCCCTCCAGGCTAGCGTTGCCAGGGCACTGTGATTGGAAGATCTGGGAAAGGTGATGGGTTACTATAAATAACGCAGTAACTTATTTATACAACTGGAAAAAAAAAGAAAAAAACGAACATAAATCTTAGAGGTAGGAAAAGCTGATATTCCTTGGATTTGATGTCTAACATTTTTTTTAAATTTTAAGCTTTATCCAATATCTCAAATGCAGGCAAGACAGTCTTACAAAGGACTACTTCCTTACAAACCTCTAGGATGTAGGTAAGGAAAGAGGAGGGTGTTATAGACATGGAAATGTACTTTCCTGTGGGTTTTCAGCCCCCGACAAAACATGCCAGCTTTTCTTGGGTCTTGGACCAGATGGCAAAAGCTGGCATTCAGTATGCAATCTGCCTGAGCTACATGATCAAGGCTCGTTCGTTTTTATCAGCAGATACAGCATAAGGCCAAACATCAGCACGTGACTTGGCCATTAAAGGACAACCAGATCCAAGCCTATCCATTATTGAGAGAATGGAAAGGTATAGGTGTTCAACCACTGTAAGTATCAACACCCTGTAAGTACCCTATCAAGGTCAGCAAGGGAGCAAACAGCTCTCAGAGAAGTGGCTTTGGCTCAGGTGCTATCATTTACAAAGGCTGAGTCCCTCCCTTCACTCTACATTCTCTGTATGCATTGATGCTGAGGCCTGAGCTTCGTGATGTGGGTGGGGGTGGGGTATGCCTTTCATCAGAGTAACAGATGGCAGGGGTAAGCAGGCATACCTGGCAAGGATTTTAAGTTCCACTTACAGGAAGAAATTTTAGTATGGTCCTGACATTTCTTTAAATAGGTTCATACCTACATGAAGGGCTGATTCTGAAACTGGAAGTGTGTTAGGATCAATGAGCTGCCTGGCTGGGCTCAAACCTCTAGTCAGTTAGGAATTTACTGAGGACACAGGAAATCTAATTCTTTCTGAGAGATGATGACATTTGCACCAGGGGAATTGCTTTTCACCAAAAGAGCATGTAATATTCTTCACTGCCAAAGTGACTCATACTGTCTTCTCCTGAGCCAGCTGATGACTGCATTTTGTATGTTAGCCATGAAAAGTGTTAGCTCAAACAGTGCCAGTGAAGCATCTAGATCTATAGTTTTGTTTTCCCAGCACACTTTGTCTTCCTTCTTCTGGTTTCTACCTCCTACTCTGCCTTCCCTTTGGAGGATTTCTCCCCTTAAATCAGGACACCTTTCCTAAGGTACTCAATTACAAGATGAGTACATGATCCACTTCCAGCCAACCAAAGTAAGCCATCTACCAGGCATAGTGATTAGTTTAGCAAAAGTCATGTGACCCAAGCAGGACCAATCAAAATGTTTCCTGGGACTTTTCAGCTGGGATAATATGGAAAATTGATTTTAAAATGTTTAAAATAAAGAATTTTAAATATATGCAAAACTAGTGAGAATAACATATAGACCCTTCTGTATCCAATACTCAGCTTGGTTTATCAACTCATAGACAATATTGAAAAAGGATAAAACTGTCTTTTTACTGGGGCTTTTAGATTTAGGAGGATGGTGTTGCCAAAATACTTCGTATCTGTTAGTGGAGAGAGACTGACCTCAAAATACACCCAAACAGAAAATGAGAAATTGAGGCAGAATCATGAAGACCCCATTGGTGCTCCTTAACTCAGTTGAGCCTGAAGCCACTGCTACTCCTCTTTTTTTCTGCTTAAGCCAGATATAGGAGGATATCTGTCACTTGCAAAATGTATTATCTGATATGAAAACCTTAAAGAAATACTCAATAAATTATTTTTAAAATCTTGTGTTTATTTTTAGTAGTAAGTATTTATGAAAAATCTTTGAAGAATAAAGAACACTCTGTACCTATTAAAACAAGATCATCAGCATTTAATTTCACTCAATTCAAAGAATAATTTCAGTACTATTGAAATAACAGCCATCAATTAAAAAATTTGAACTAAATATCAGAAATATCATTAAGAGAGATAACAAAGGGTGAATATTTTTCACCCTCAAAAAGTAATCAACTCCCTAGACCCATTAAGAGTCTCTGATTCTGAACTGTCTTCAAAGCAATGAGGGAATGGACACAATCACTCTTACATTAGCATTCTGGTATACCATTCTTGGGGCTTCCCTGGTGGCTCAGTGGTGAAGAACCCGCCTGCCCATGCAGGAGACCTAGGTTCAATCCATGGGTCAGGAAGATCCCCAGGAGATGGAAATGGCAATCCACTCCAATATTCTTGCTTGGGAAATCCCATGGACAGAGGAGTCTGGTAGGCTGCAGTCCATGGGGTCACAAAAGAGTCAGATATGATTTGGTGACTAAAATAACAACAACAACATTCATGGGTATGTAATGAAATATTTTTCCTGGTTGCTCCTTCACAATCCACTTTGATTGGACAATACTAACCCTTTTGTTTTGTTAGTTCTTGTATTACATCTTCATATACTTGTGAAAAGAGGTCTTCCTCAGATTTTGTTCCATCTAGATAAACTGAGAAGGGGAAAAAAGAGTAGTTCAAATGCTAACAGGCTTATTAATATGGGATGCTTACTCTGGCATCTGGCATCTCATGAGGACACCATAGTTTAAAGAACGCAGGAACTTAATTTTAAAAGAAATTAATAGCCATTAAAAAGAAAAATATAAAGCCAGGTACAAAGGTAAGAGATTTGGGTTATTACAGAGAAATTCAAACTAGCTGATGTGAAAATTATAAAAACAAAAAAGACACAGAGTTAAGTGGCATTGTGCATACGTCACTTTCAGTTCAGTTCAGTCGCTCACTTTAGGAGCACCAAATAGGTGCTTTCTCAAAACAATCATTTAAGGGAATAGTTCTCAAACTTATTAGGATAACCTGTGAAGCTTCTTAAACCATGCTGTGTGTGTGTGTGTGTGTGTGTGTCTGTCTGCTGTTTTTTGTGTGAATTCTGTCACGTATGTACTGAATTTGCATTCTCCAGGCCTTGAGATACTTCAAATTGCCATAGTGAGTTTGGTATAAGAAGTAGGTTATAAGAAAATTCTGTAGGTTAAAGGAAGGAAAGAGCCTTCTAGTCAGAATACTGCAGAGGTAGGGGGAGGTAGGAGAGAACTTTACCTATTAAGAAAAAGATGCTCAGTTTGGAAAGGCTAGAATGTGGGGAGGCATGAACAGTATAGAAATGAGATTTTAGAGCAAGGCTCTGCCTTAGCCTTTGGAGACCTTGAGATCCTTCCTGCTCGTTTAGATTTTATCCCAGAGGGCTGGAGACTCTTTGGAAGCATTTAAGCAAGGTAGGCGCATGAGATGGCGGAGGCAGGGGGACAGGCAGTAGTAAGACATCCCTGCAACCAATGGTCTAGGTCGGAAATAGTGTGACCAAAAACGTCATGACAGGCCCTGGGGATGCGGAAGAGGGGTTGGACTGGACTGAAGAAGGGATCCTAAGAGCCTCCAGTCCATGGGGAGGTCCTGTGTGCTTTCTGTATTTACCAAATAGGCCATGAAATCTCTCACAGTAGGGCAACTCCCTTTATTCTGAAATGATGTGCCTGCTCTGGCTGCTCTGCCTCATCCAGAAGCCTTCTGTCTCCAGCCTCCGGCATCTTCTCCATGTTGGACTCTGTATCCCAAGGTTCTGTTCTCAGTCCAGCCCCATGGATCCAGGTATTTATATCTAAATCATTGGCATGCAAAACAGACTTGCATTCCTCCCTGCAAATCTGTGAGTCCTTCACTTTTTTCTGTTCTCTAAAATAACACCTGACAATTCCTGAGCTGCTGTCCTTGACCTCAACTACCTGTACCCTCCATATCTATTCTATCATTCAGTTCCTCTGAATACATATGTCCCATATCACACCCTACACATCTACCCTTCACAAAGCCACAAGCATCTGACTGAAACAAAAATTTTCTATCTACCATATCCTTGTGATAAACCTTTCTGCAGAGGGCTTCCCACTTTCCTTAGGACAATGACCTTTGGCCTTGTAAGGTCTGTGCCTTTCTTGTACACCAACATCACCCATTGCTTTGTCTTTCTCTACCACAACCTTTTTGCCAGTGCCCCCTGGCCTTTCCATGCACCATACCCACTGTCTGGGGTGACTTTCTATCCTCCCCCCCCACCTTCGTCCAGTTAAATCTATCATAAAGTGGTTTAAATATGGCTTCCTTAAGGAAGCCTTCCCCGGTTCCTGAGACTGGGACAGTTCCCCTGAAGCTCACTGTTCACAGTACTCAGCATAGTTAGAAAGGACAACTTGTGCAGCAAGTGTGTTTAACATCTGTTTCCCTGATAGAATGTTGGTTCATAAGACTGAAGATCACGTCTGTCTTATTTCCCCTGATAACACCAGAGCAGTGCCTTGTTCAGGGAATACATTCAATCAGTATCTGTTGAATGAATGACCATTTAGAAGTTGCTACACTTTGACAAGAGTCATAGAGAGAGAAACAGAAGCCAGGAGAGCCAATGTGGAAAAGGAGGGTTCTCGCTTAAAATGTCCTTTTACAATCGAATACGAGAGAAAAATGCCTTCTAAAATCTTGTGCACTTTGAGGCAATGACAGTTAAAAGTCTTCCTTGAAGGGAAAAAGACACTCACCAATTTCCCATGAGACATTTTCCATTTCTTTTTTGTGCTTTAGGTACATGGGCCACACGTGGCCATCAAAGTACCCTGGGGCGTCTGGAGGCTTGTAGACCCTTGTACTGTCAAAATATGTAGGAAACTTCATGTTNAGGGAAAAAGACACTCACCAATTTCCCATGAGACATTTTCCATTTCTTTTTTGTGCTTTAGGTACATGGGCCACACGTGGCCATCAAAGTACCCTGGGGCGTCTGGAGGCTTGTAGACCCTTGTACTGTCAAAATATGTAGGAAACTTCATGTTGACAGAAATACAAAACTGATCAAGTAAAATAACGGTCAGGACCATGGGGAAATCACTCAGAGAAGGGGTAAGACCATACTTTTTAGACCCAATGCCAGTTACAAAGACAACACACGACAGACTTAGTCTTCTGATCTAAACATGAACTTTGTAACTCGCTGACTACCATTCCCAATCATCTTTCTCCCCTCAAGTGATTTATAAAAGAATTGACAATATTAATACAAATAATGATAGCAATACTGTTATGTTGTAGTAAGCTTTAAACTAATCTGTGTTCTCAATGGCTGTAGCAGAATACAGGCCAATTAATTTAAAATCATAATCGAAATGAAATTGCTCCATATGAAGATTTAGGAAAGATAAACCACACAGCTTGTATTCATACAAGAGCTTTTTCTTAGAAAAGTAATTTGCATTACTCCATGTGGGTGGCCATTTATGGAAAAAGGTCTTGTTCTTTGTGAAGAGTTGAGACTTCCCTTGCTTGAAAAATGACATATACACATTGTTCAATAATGCTGTTTCCTTGTTTTTCTGAAAGTCTGTCTTTTGAATTACAATCCACAAAGGCATTTTCAAAACTTACCTCCTCCTTCGCTTACATTCTTCATACGGAATTGTCAGAAAATAGCTTCTATTCCATATAGTGTCAAGGGGCCTAAAATAACAGCATATTTAGTGCATATTTAGTTTTTTCCCAATTCATACAGAGTCATTAATAGAGTGGGGAATGCTTACTTATAATGGAAGAGAAGGAAACCTTCAATAATTAAGATGGGAATTTCCTTAATGCTTTCCTCATGTGTTGATACCAGAGAGTGTGTTGGGTTTTCCATCCAGCAGGAAATGGCAGACATCATTTCCTCCATGTTAAGCGCTTCGAGCACTTCAAACAGACACAAATATGAAATAAATACAACAAAAGTTTTACACTGTGGTTTTTTATGATGAGGATATTCAGTGACCTATAAACATAAAAAATAACACTATTCTGTTTTTCCTTCAAAACACCTAATGAACAAACATTTTAGACCAAAAGTATAAACTCTAACATTGATAAGGTGGTATGTTTGATATATTTTCACTGTGGGAAAATTTAAACACGTACAAAAGTAGAGTGTAGAGTGCAATGAACTGCCATGTCCCCACTTACCAACTTTGACAATTATAAACTCATTGCTTTATTTATAACTTCTATGCCCCCTTGACTATATGAATGTGTAACATTTTTGGATGACAAAATATTTATAAAATAGAAAGACAGTGACATACTGGGGAAATTACCTGCCATATACTTGGCAAAGAATGGGTATCCTTAATATATAAAGAGCTCTTACAGATAAATAAGAGGAGGTAAATCATTAAAATAATTTACAAAAGATACAAATATATAATACTCAAAACTTAAAAATGTGTATACTTTCAGAGCTTACAGTTGTTAATTCTAGAAAAGTACCCTATAAGAGAGATTCTTAAAGTGTGATACTTCCAGCAGCAGCAGCAGCAGCAGCAGCTTAGAACTTATCAGAAATGCAAATTCTCGCTCCTACTTCAGAACAACTGAATTGAGCCATCGGTGTGTAGAGATATTTTAGTGGAAGGTTTTAAAATTATGAATTAATCCCTTTAATAGATATAGTGCTATTAAGCTTTTCTCTCTGTTCTGGTATTTATTTTGATTAAGTTGCATTTGGTCAAGATGGTTAAGTTTTCAATTTGCATAAAATTGTTCATAATACCCTCATCTTTTTGATATTTGTGGAATTTATAGTGATATTGACTTTTTTTTCTCTGTTTTTTTCCTCTTGATTAGTTCTGATTAACTTTGAGGATCACTCAGATTCATCAATCTGTAGGTTTACATCTTAGGCCAAATTTGAGATGTCTTAGACAATTACTAATTTGAACACTTTTCAGCACCATACTGTTTCTCCTCCCCTTCTAGGGGTCTGATGATATAAATGTTAGATCTTTTGTTATTGCCCCACATTTCTATTCATTTCTTTTCAGTCTATTTTCTCTCTGTTGTTCAGATTGAGTATTAATAATTTCTATTGTTTTGTCTTCAAGTTCATTGATTCTTTCCTCTGTCATATTTATACTGCTATTATGCCCATCCAGTGAGTTCTAAAATTTTTATATCAGTTTTCAGTTCTAAGATTTCTATTCGGTACTTTTTCACATGTGCTCTTTCTTTATTGAGGCTTTCTGATTTTTTACTTGATTCAAGAATGGTTACAGTTGTTCACTGAAGCCTTTTTATGGATGTTATTTAAAATCCTTGTCAGAATTCCAGCATCTGTGTCATTGTGGTGTTGGTATCTGTCTTTTCTCATTCAAATCGAAAGTTGCCTGGTTCTTAGTATGACAAGTGATTTTCAGACTCATCCTGGAAATTCTGGGTATTATGTTACAAAGCTCTGGAGCCTATTTAATCTTGTTTTTGCAGGCAGTTACTCTGTTCAGGTGTAGTGTGCAGGTCCAGGTTGGGTGGATGTTCAGCTGTCTGCTGAGCATCACCATACTGAGGTGTGGGGATGGCTGTGGAAGGAGAAAGAGGCAAGCAGTAACTTTCAGGTATTACTTCATTACAGTTCAGTGAGGACAGTTCAGCTCTCCAGTGGGTCCTGCTGACAGCAGTTGACACAACTTGGTTAGGGAAAGTAGAGTGCCAACTCACACCACCTCACACTGCCTAATTCTTTTTGCTACCAGTTAGGTGTGGAAGTTCAGCTTTCTTTTTGGCATTACTGATATGATGCTTATGCTAACATGGAAAGCCAATGGACCCTGCTGTGCTGGTGCTGCTGGTCTGAAAGTCTAGAAATGCACTGCACCCTGTTAACACCATGAAGGGAAGTTGTTTTTCCTTTTGTTTGGCTACAGTAAAGTGGATATTACCGAAATAATTTTCTCTTCTATTAGGGTACTGTTTTTCTATTCCTTTGACTAAAGGGAACAATTTTTTTGTGCTCCAAAATCACTGCAGATGGTGACTGCAGNAAAAAAAAAAAAAAAAGTGCCCAGGGAACTCACAGCAATGTCATTCCTCAAGATTCAAAGTCCCCAGTCAGTATGCTCTCTTCATCTTTCACAGTCTTGTTCTGTTGTATTCTATTCAGGGCTTTTAGTTATAAGAGGGAGGAATAGCAAGTAATGGGGCAAGCCATCTTGGGTAGAACAAGAAGTACCATTAGTTTTAATATATTTTCCTTACATTCAGTTAAAAATATTTTCTAATTTTCATTGTGATTTGTTCTTTGACCCATGGGATATAATGAAGTGTCTTGCTTTAGATAAAATATGATGATGTCTGGGATCTGCTTCAAAATAATACAAAAGGAGAAAGTCAGTGAGGGTATAGATGAAATAGAATTGGCCAAGAGTTCATCATTTTAAAAGCAAAATGGTGAATTCATGAGAGTTCATTATACTTTACTTGCCTCCTTTTGTATCTGCTTAAAATTTTCCATAACAAAAAGTTTATAAAAATCAGAAAAAAAACACTGATTAATTTTCAAACACTTTGGAATTTTCTACTTACTCTTTTGCTATTGATTTCTAATTCAGTTCTCTGACTTAGTAGCAGTAGTAGTAATTAGAATATATCTCTATATTACTTCAATACATTGAAATGTATTATGACTTAAAAAAATCCAAAGTGTGACAACCTGTTAACATATTTAGTTTATTTAACTTAATACAGCTACTGATATATTTGATTTAAAGCTATCATTTTACACCATCTTCTATTTTTCCACCATCCTTTGATATTTTAGTTATTTTTTACTTCTTTTATATTTATTAGCTATATTTTAGTGATTCTATCTATTTATAAATGTGATAGCTATATACTTTAAAACTATTCTTTTGGTAGTTATAAAGATTTCAACACTACCTTGACTTACCTTAAACTTGTACATTTACCTAAAGAGCTCAGAATTCTGCTTAAGATCGATTCCTGGAGGTGGGACACTTGAACACATGGCATGAATATTTTAAGGTCTTTGGGACATATGCTCAACCTCCTTTTCAAAAAAGATTGTACCAATTAATATCCACCTATAAGTTATTTTGGAGAAGGCAATGGCACCCCACTCCAGTACTCTTACCTGGCAAATCCCATGGATGGAGGAGCCTGCCTGGTAGGCTGCAGTCCATGGGGTTGCACAGAGTTGGACACAACTGAGTGACTTCACTTTCACTTTTCACTTTCATGCATTGGAGAAGGAAATGGCAACCCACTCCAGTGTTCTTGCCTGGAGAATCCCAGGGATGGGGGAGTGGTGGGCTGCCGTCTCTGGGGTCGCACAGAGTTGGACACAACTGAAGAGACTTAGCAGCAGCAGCAGCAGCATAAGTTATTTTAATGGGCCTATGCCATTATTAATTATTAGTGCTTTAAAAATCTATTCATGAGGTAAGTGGGAAAAAATAAGCTTAATTCTTTAACTACTTTTGAGGTTGACTTTTTATTGTACATTCATTAATCAAGTAACCTTATGCTTCTGTGAATAACTTGTTCTCATTATTAGACAATTTTCATTTGAGAGATTAGTGTTTTTCTTATTAGTTTATAAGAATTCATTTATATTAGGAATAAATCTTTGTCAATTATTGAAAATATTTTTTCCTTGCTTAACTCTTACTTTGTAATAATCTTTCTCACGAACCAGTAGAAGAGGGGAAGAGAAGAAAAAAATATACTGGCTCAAGACACAAGAGCAGATAGCCAGTCAAGGATTTTTCCTCTCTTAAAGCTATCATGTTTCTGTAAGAATTGACTACATAACATTTTCCCTTCCAGGTTATCAAAGTTAAAAATAAAGAACATATCTCATGGCTCTTTAAGAGAGCTAGTTTGCATAAGTACTCAATGATCTTATTAAAAGTTGATAAGACCATTAAATGTGGTTTCCTAGCATGATATTCCTTTACAGGTATAAGTAGATGCTTTTCTGATAGACTTTACCCTATTGGCTTCAAAGCAGTGTTAAAGTGGGCAAGGGGGTGAAGTGAATCTATCTAAAAAACATTTACTAATCTTTTTTGAGCAGTGACAAGACCCAGTACTTAGGTCACTGGGAAAGTAAGGTCAGGAGACGCATAGTCCTAGAGTTTGACCTAGGCAAGATGGGACACAGATGATCGTGTAGGTAGCTGTGTGTGTCCTATGGAGGGATCAGAACAACAGAGACCTATTTTGCCCCACCTTCAAAAGAAAAATCTATTGTTCCAATGTTTTCAGTTTTAACCATAAAACAGGGGAAAGGGTTTCATTTATTTAAAGAGCTGAACATGTATCAGAAACCCTTACAAAAGCATGCTTAAAGTATAGCAGCATATTTAAACTTATTCTGAGACTCTCTTCAGAGATAGCAAAGTTATTTGGGTTTGAAAAAGGAATGAACATTAGCACATGATGTTCTCTAAGCTCATCTACTTACCATCATACTGCAGAAATCCATTTTCATCTGTCTCTATCTCAGACTCTGGCTGGAAAAACAATAAAGTACCCAAAAGAACTTCAGTGCAGAAATAATACAGTCATAGAAGGAAGAGGTGACAAACCTTTATTTTAACAAATGCTTTGGTGATGAGGATAAAGAAAATCAAAGATTAGCTCCCATAAGTATGCCATCTGGTGGATAAGTAACATTATTGCATTGAGCCTGTCTTCACTACAAAAGCTCTATCACTTAGCAAAGGCTTTTGGATATAATTCAAGTGACATTGCTCTTACAACTGTTTCAATTTAAATAAATTATTTGAGAAGTTTCATAGATACCTTAAAAAAATCATCCTGAGATATGACACTGCAGTTTGGAAGGTGTTTCTGCAAATTCTTAGCCAGTGTTGTCTTCCCACCATTTGTCACACTGAACCAAAAAAAAAAAAAGAGAGAATACTGAGAAGGAAGATGCATTAAAAGAACATAAAACATTTAAAATTGACCTTACAAAAAGGATATTTCACACAATATGTAATAACCAAGAAGAATTATTTCCTGTATAGAGAATACTTCTTTGTTTGGCAAAACTATAGGCCCAAGTAGGTCTTAGGATGGAGCAGGAAGGTAACTAACTGCTGGGCAAGTGAACTGGGTAATATTAAAGACTAAGACTTAAATTACAGCTGTTGTAGTGGAAGTAGAACAATTTTTTGTCTATGCTGAAACATTTACAGGGTTCACATGATACTCAGAGAAGGTGAGCAGCACATCTTAGTGCAAGTATATGAAACTGTACATGCTCACTGATTTTGTCTCAATGTACAGTGAAGAAAAGTGGACGAGTGGCTTATTACAAGCCCTCCTATCAAGACTTTTCATCTCTTGTGGGGTGCCTCCTTTCTTTCTTATCTCTCTCCACTGGTTGGGCTGGTTGGGAGGTCCATTGTGGCTTACTGCATCCAGTAGTTACTTGTCTCTTCTGGCTGGACTGTGACATCAAGAAGAATGGGGACCCTGACCACCTCCTCTGTGTATGTATCTAGTTTTCTGGTACTCAGAAACGTGCATAGTGGGTGGAAAGCACTTCTCCTCTCAGTAACTCAAACAGATTTTTTTTAACCTGGGGCTGACGTAACTCTCAAGAGTCTATGGACAGATTCAAGGTTTTTGTGAACTTCAAAAAAATTTAATCTTTATTTTCACTAAATTCTAACAGATTTTTGGCATTTCCTTTCATTATAAATATAAATCAGAAACAACACTATCGTTAATTGTACCTGTGACTTTTTCACCAATTGAAATCATAAATAGTTTCATAACATGTTGCACTTGGGGCAGACATCTTGTATTAATACCACTGATACTCATTATTACTTCAAATTTACTGCAGTTTTTAGACTTACCATTGGACAGTGCTATTTAGTGAGTTAACAAAGAAGCATGTATATCACAATGCTACAAATTTTGCTTTTAAAAATATTTTTATAACTGTATTAATATCACAGTTGGTTTCCTTTGCATTCCTCTTTTATTTTGTGCACTTAAACCACTACTGTAAGAAATCAAGACTTCACCATACCATCAAATGGCTATAGTACAAAAAACTCCTGATTGCATATGTATTTGTAAGAACTTGTGCTTACTCCCCAGTAAGAAGAACTGTAATATTTTTATAATCTAGAAAGGGAAAAGGATCTAATATTTTTTCATCAAAATTTTTTTACTAGATATAATTAAATTATTACCCAAATACCTTTATAGCTACAAAGTAAAAGGAACTTGATTCACAATTTTTCTTTGTTGCTGTTGTTGTTTAACCTTCAGTTCAGTTCAGCTAAGTTCAGTCACTCATTTGTGTCCGACTCTTTGCGACCCCATGAATCGCAGCACGCCAGGCCTCCCTGTCCACCACCAACTCCCAGAGTTCACTCAAACTCATGTCTATCGAGTCCGTGATGCCATCCAGCCATCTCATCCTCTGTCATCCCCAATCCCTCCCAGCATCAGAGTCTTTTCCAATGAGTCAACTCTTCACATGAGGTGGCCAAAGTATTGAAGTTTCAGCTTCAACATCAGTCCTTCCAATGAATACCCAGGATTGATCTCCTTTAGGATGGACTGGTTGGATCTCCTTGCAGTCCAAGGGACTCTTAAGATTCTTCTCCAACACCACAGTTCAAAAGCATCAATTCTTCAGTGCTTAGCTTTCTTCACAGTCCAACTATCATATCCATACATGACCACAGAAAAACCATAGCCTTGACTAGATGGACCTTTGTTGGCAAAGTAATATCTTTGCTTTTCAATATACTATCTAGGTTGGTCATAACTTTTCTTCCAAGGAGTNAGGGAGGCCTGGTGTGCTGCGATTCATGGGGTCGCAAAGAGTCAGACACGACTGAGCAACTGAACTGAAAACGTAATAATAATTGAGTACATTTTTTTTGTAATGCATGTCTACAAATGAGAAGAATGGGATTCCTTTTGTATTGGGATAACATTTCCCTTACTGAATTTCAGAATGAGTGTTTCCTATTACAAAATGTTACAAGTGTTCAGGCAGAGGGCTGGGTTTTAGCTGCAGGCCACTGCTGGCTGACCCCTGGTCTGGAGGTGGAGGGCAGTTTAATGCATGGCCCCCTAAGCTTTACCAAAGTACTCTAGTGGATATTCCAAGGACTACTGTCATCTCTTTAAGTGAGAAAATGAAGCCCAAAAATGGTTCTAGAAGGTTGTCTCTGACTGCTGCTGCTCTTTATTCCTGACTGTTCTAGTGGAATGATTAGGAACCTAAGCTGTGCCACCCTGGGTACGTGGTAGCTAGCCTTGGCTGCCCTCCAAGTTCCTACCCTGACCTGTGTCCAGACTCCCTCGGTGGGGATAGTAGGGAGAGAAATCTGGTAGAGAGACGGATGGTGTTCCTTGGCTTTTCTTCAGCTTTTCCGGAACACAGTTGGCCCTTGGTATCTGAGGGCTCCACATTTGCAGATTCAAGCAACACTGGTTTGAAAGTATTTAGGGGAAAAAAAAATTAGGAAGTTCCAAAGAGCAAAACTTGAATTTGCTGCACCAGCAACTATTTATATAGCATTTGCATTGAATTTACAATTATTTCCACAGCATGTCCATTGTAGTAGGGATTACATGTCTAGAAATTATTCAAAGCACATGAGAGGATGTGCACAAGTTAAATGCAAACACTTTGCCATTTTATATAAGGGACTTGGGCATCTGCAGATTTTGACATTCCTGGGTTGGTGGGTATTATTCTGGAACCAATCCCTACCACCCTTGATACTGAGGAAAATGGGTATTCCAAATTGAGTGCAATTGGGTAAGGTGAGGTTTCAATTTCATTTACTAGCCTATGTGAGACAAGAATGTGACTGTGACAGAAATAAAATAATACATCAGGTTGGACATCTGAGTTTTACCGGGAGTTGCATAATATTGAATATATTTATCTTCATCCAAATTGTCAAAGTGTATCAAGGGAACAATTACATGTGATGAGTACTGTAAAATAAATTTTTACATTGTAATTATTCTGCTTTTGAATTATATTTTACCCTATTCTTATTTTCAATATGTCAGTGCAAGCCTACCAACTATCCTTTTTTAGAATGGGAAAGGCTGCCCTTTATCCTGAGATGGTAGCTTTCTTATATCTTAACATCTTACACTTTTAAAACATGTCCCTTTTCCTACAAATTATGTTGGCAGTAGGTAACAGTAGATTCATGTCCTTAATAGCAAAATAAGAACAAAAAACCTCATAGACTTTGTTGTTCCTTGCTTCCAGTGCGCCTATTTTTGGATAATTTATCACAGCCTAAATTCTCAAGCCTGGAGAGATACNAGACTTCAAAGCTTCATTTTACATAGACTCTCATGCAAAGTTTTTTCTTCTCAATTTTTATCCCCCCCCATACAAGTGATTTATCATATTGACTATACTATTCTAAATTTTCACCCGCTGCGTTTCTTGTCTGTTCTAGCCCCTGCCTCCCAGTGGAGATTCAACCTGCTACGTCTGGGGTGGGCAAACTTGCTCTGCTAAGTTCTAGACCGTAAATGTTTTGGGTTTCGTGGGCAGCTGCTCAACTCTGCTGTTAGGAAGTGAAAGTGGCCGCAGGTAATACAGAAGCAAATGAGCGTGGCTGTGTTCTAATAAACTTTATGGACACTGAAATTTGAATTTCATATAATTTCCACGTACTACAAACTCTACTTCTTTTGATTTCTTTTAAACCATATTAAAAAAATGTGAAAATCATTCTTAGACTGTACAGTAACAGGCAACAACGAGGGCCTCCGTCAGTCACTCTCAACGCTAAAGGAGGAAGACTGCCTCCTCCAGTAGGGATCAAGACCTCACCCCTTACCCCAGTGACTTCTCCCCAAAACATGTATGGTCTCCAGAAGACCGACTTCCATTTTAAGGATTATTAGGGGGCGTGAGAGTAGTACCCCATCAGGACAACACTTTCTCCTGGGCAGGCCACTTATCAGTCCATTTAGGGTGGTAGATATCCTAACAGAGCTTGCAAGACACGGCCAGGCTCAGGCTCCAGCGCAGGAACACTCTGGAAACACCTCAAGACCCCAGTGAGTCTGCGTGGCGGGGAGCGGCGGAGTCAGGCAGGTACTACTCACCGGGCGCTAGTTCGTTCGACTGCTCCCGAGCAAAGCGGCGCGGGCGATCGCTCAGCGCGCGCCTGTCACTAACCCGCCGCAAGCCCTGAAGCTCGTTAACCGAGAGGCGCACAGCCTCCTTCCCCGCTCCCCTTCCGGGTCAGAGGCTGCCCAGGGTAGAGAAGGCCAACCTAGGTTCCGTACCACCTGGAGCGGACGCGGCAGCTGGCTCTGGCCGGCGTTGGGCGGGGCAGGCCTCCGGCGTGCGTGGCCCCGCGCCTGCGCGCGCGCGCGACCCTGCCCTGTCCGGCCCTTTCCCGACCAGGGTGCGCGCGGCCAGGCCGGCCCGGCGCGAGCCTACGGCTTCCCGGTCCGGCTCCGCCTGGTTCTTCCTCCGGGCGCGCCGCCGTGCGCGCCGCCCGCGCTCCTGCCGCGGCGGAGCGGGCAGCCGGGGAGCCAATTAGCGCTCGGCTAGGCGGCCGCCACTTCCTCGTCTGCGGGGCCGCGCGCTCCGGACAGCTAGGTCGGCCACGGGGCGGGGCACTTCGCTGAGCCGCCTGGCCTGCCTCGGCTTGTCCCGCTGCCCAGAGTAGACACAGGTCCCTGAAGGCGCACCGCTGCAAACAGACAAAAAGCAGACAAAAAGAAACTGAGGCGCTCAGTGTCGGCTGGAGGCACGTTCGGTTGACTTTCCGTGCGTGGTCTTCAGAATCAGCCGCTCCAGGAAGAGAGATGTCGAAGCCGCCACCCAAACCAGTCAAACCAGGTAAGGGAGGTGCTCGGGGGATCCCGGGCTGGCCGCGGTGCCCTGCGCTCCCTCTGCCCCTTGGCAGGGCAGGTCAGGCACGTACCCGGCCCCGAGCCTCGCTTTCGCGATCCACGCACCAGGGTGGGATGTTGCGTTCGCTCCAGGAGACAGATCGCAAGATTTTCGAGGAATTTAAAAAGTTTCATTTTTAAAGAGGAGTCACCCTCGGTTTTTCAGCGTTGTCATTCGCTGCAACTTTCCCATCGAAGCGATGGCTACGTCCCATTGACGCTTTCCTGGAAGACAGGGCCATTGATCTCCCTTAGGGAGGGGGAAGAAGTCTTGAAATGTTTTTTTCTTCAGCTACTTCCTCTTTTTTTTTCCCTTCACTGTGTGTCACTGTCAAGTTTGAATTCTTGACCGGCCAAAGCCAACGGGAAGTGCGCTGCTTATAGGGTGGGGTGAGTGAACGAGTCTCCTTCGGGACCTTAGAGAGGAGCAGCAAATTGACCTTAAGATCTTGGGAAAAGCATTTAGGAAACTGTAGTTGAGCTCCTGACTAGAAAAATCTAGGCTGCGGCAGCGTAATCTCAGTTATTACTATTCGGAAATGTCACTTTATAGTGCTGAACAAGTCCTTTGCTTTATTCCCTCTGTGAGTTTGTCGAGTTAAACTGGAAAGGGTGAGATTTCCTCAAAGCAGCTCTTTTGGCGAATGTTACTTGTTCATTTCTTCTTCGATCCCTAGAATATTTTCTGGGACAGGGAGAAAGAATTTAAAAGGGACTGAGGCATTTCAGTTCGATACTGTAACAAACTCATGCCTTCATTGGGTAGGTGATTACAGAAAGCGTAGGAAATGGACGAGAAATGGCTCTGACATACTCTCAGCTTTTTTCTTCCTGGTCTCAGGTAACTTAAGTATATTACAGGCTGAAATGTATCTATTTACATCCAGTTTCAAAGTAACCTTGATTAGGAGAGAGTTGTTTCAGTGATTGATTTTTTTCTTGATTTTTTTAAACTTTAGTCAAGCTGTTCAACTTTCGTCTCATCCAGTTTTCTTTCTTCACCATCATGCAATGGTAGTTTCAAGTCATTTTATTTGAAAATTCTGTACACACTCGCATATATGACATAGTCAGTCACCCAGAACTTGAATTTTGTTGGACTGGGGTGTGACTTTGCTGGGACTCTGGCTCTGGTGTGAGCCAAGTTGGGACATGGCTAGGATTGGGCTCTGTGTTTCTTTAGAAATGGAGTCTGATGAGGAATTTGCCTTCTAAGTGCGTTTGTGGAAAATGGCAGCTTTCTAAACTTATGTATAAATCAGAACCTCAAGTAATCAACACAGCAGAGTTATTCTTTGATAACTGAACAGAGTATTTATTTCAAAGAAGGTCCTGAGAAGCCATTCATGAGGTTTTTCATCCCTAGACATTCAGTGACGTCTGTGCTACAGCTGGAGGGGCACGGACGTGGTATGTTTTTGTGTATTTGCCTGGGTGTAGGGATCACACTGTGACCAGTTGGAAATACACTCTCAGGAACCATTTTTGCTGTCTGACCTTACTGCTTTCTCCTTCTGTTCAGTAGATCGGAAAGCAAATGGTTAAAAAATGACTACTATTCAGGCTCCACATTGATTTGTAAATGAGATCCAAACTAAAATAAGATCCCCCTAGAAATAATCTGCAGTGAGAAATATTACTTTCAATCCAACTTGAAACTTTGTGTGGCCTGGCTTAGTTGAAAACAGAAGGGGCCTATTATAGTCCTGGCTTTCGTTTACAATGTGCCAGGCACTGATCTAAGCACTTTCCGTGTATTATCTCATTTACCTCTCACAATAACCCTATGAGATGAGGTCAGTACCTGTATTGTTCCCATTTCACAGATGTGGAAATGAGGCTAAGTTAACATGCCCAAGTTTAGCCACTGAGTGGAGAGGAGTGGGCAGAATTAGAACCCAGGCAGTTTGGCCCCAAAGTCTGAGCTCTTAACCATGATGTTACTGTGCTTTACATCAAAGCCTACCATTATCTCCTGTCAGCGTGTGTACTTCCTGGTAGGCAGGAAGTGGGAAGGAGAGTGTCTCTGGTCCTCAGTCAGACTTTCTTGTCACAAACGCACCCCTTGGCTGTAGCAACAAGAAGGGTGGTGCTGACATTTACTTTCTTGTCCTGTAGGCAAGATAGATGGGTCAAAACGTCTAAAACAAACTTGGAATTGGAAGGCAGGGTGTATTTAATTCTTAGCTTCTTGGTTTGTTTACACCCCTGCCTCATCCTGAATGAGACTTGAAAAAAAAAAAAAAGATGCAGGAAGTGGGGTCCTATAGAGGGAGGGAAGAATAATAAGAGGAGACTGGAGAGAAAGTTATCTTACAGACATGCATGTTGTAAGAACTTGCAGTTTCTAAAGAAGGCCTGTAGATTTGGCTCTTTGCTTTAAGCAGAGAGAGAGAAGATAGCAATTACTAAAATTCGCAGTGTTCATAAAATTAAAATGTATTATGCTCTGAGAAGAGTTATTACAGTGGTAGTGAGATCTGAAATGAACTTCTCATGGGTGGGTTCTTTTTAAGTATTGCAATGATCTGGACATCTCTGCAAGAAACACAAGTGGGACATCATAATGCTAGTCTTTAGAGCTTCCTGCCGTGCACGATCCAGGTGAAGGAGCAGGGTTCAATTTCAGAGGCAGTGTGGAAATGAGGGGAGCTAGGTGAAGGAGGACAGTGGACTTACGGGAAAGTTTTAGTAGCAGTGGACATGTAGCTATAATGTGGGCTGATGTATCTGTCAGGGTGATTGGTGTATAATCAGTAGGGGTACCATTTTCCAAAGGAATGTTCTTTCAGAGTCCTAGTCAGCTGCTGGCAGGAGAGCCCTGCCACTTCATTTCCTTTTTTACCTTCCTGAGGTTATACCAGAGTTTGGGTTAGTGGCTATATCCAAAATTCATTTGCTAAACGCTTCTTAATACATGCAGCTTATATTTTAGGCCCTGTGCTAGACCCTGGGGCTCCAAGGAACAATAAGATCTTGTCCCTGAAGCTTTTGAAACTAACAGGGAAGATTTAGGTATCTCCAGAAAATATCTTAGATTGTCGCCTATCTACAATTGGATGGCTGACTTATCCATTTTGCTTAAAAAAATCTTATAGCTAAAAAAGGAAGTAATGTGTTTTTGTTATAGAAAATTTAGAAGCTGTAGTAAGGAGAACAATAAATAAATAAATGAAAGTATAAAAATCATCCCTAGCTGTCATCTAGTGATAGCTTTAACTGATTGATTTATTCAGAGAGGAAAAAATTATACAAAACTTCAGATCATTTTAGATGAAAACCTTTTCCCTCTCAAAGGTGTTATATAAGCAGCATATGTGTGACATCTTTGAAGTTTTGTAATGTTTTTACTGTAAATATAAAAGAACCCAAACATTGACATTTGCTTCTTCAAAGCCCCTTGAATTTATTTTCCCAAGCCAGTGAAATATTTAGGCCACTTTACTTCCATCACAAAAATCAATAAGCCATTTAAAAGAATTGGTCAAGGTCAGACAGGCATCAGGCTTCCGGCCACATGGGAAGGTTATCAGACCTGCTTAGAATGAGAGGATTCTAGTCCAAATCTCATTCAACATCCTTTGGCCCATCTTTACATCTTGGGGTGACATTTTCTGATCCCCTTCATCTCATACCTGAAGTCCAGTGAAAACCATTGCCAAATTTGTCTTCACTTGAGTAATGGCCATGGGAAACAAAATACATGGGCTTGGGAAGAGGGAGAGAGACGGGGGACAGACACATCCTTTTAGTGGGCTGATTTGAACTATTAAGTCAAATTCTCTATTCATTTGTCATTTCGTTCATACTTCAATAAAGCTTGGGAAAAAACATTATCAAACAAATTAAATGGGCTTGGGAAAATAGTTTCAGATATCAGTATAGAGAGAGATGTTTGATTCTTTTGAACAGCATTCTAGTACTCTATTGTATTTAATTAACCAAACCCATGAACCACGCTTCAGTCATTTCTTCTGTTATGGCAGATAGTGTTACAACAGCCTTGTGGCTTACATGTGTGAGTATATACACAGGACAGAGTCCTGGCAGTGGGATTGTTGTTCCAGAGGGTATGTATTAATACATTGCCACATTCACACACATTTCCAAAACGCTCTCCCAAAGAGGTAG
This sequence comes from Neotragus pygmaeus, assembly GCA_006410875.1. NCBI lineage: Eukaryota > Metazoa > Chordata > Mammalia > Artiodactyla > Bovidae > Neotragus > Neotragus pygmaeus. Next base: position 1,299,546 of record SJYV01025334.1, read on the forward strand.
TTCTAATTTATTTTCCTACCCAAAATGTTTGACCACACCTTACACATGTGAAAAATTGCCACACACGTGATAGGAGATATTATCAAAGTGTGGTTAGAGGGTTAGAAGTACAAGGCAAGGAGCTTGAAGACGCTGAGATGGTGTTGCTAAAGAGGGAAAAATTAAGTAGCGTCTCCAATGCTGAGTAAGAATTTAGTAGGCAGAAAAGAGGGAAGTTGTTTGACATGTGGAGAGATGAAATAACTTGACACGATGGCCTGTCAGCCTGCTTGACTGCACAGGGCCTGAGCTTCTCTCACAGAAGCCAGGGATATTTGGTGTGGAACTGTGAACTGGAGAAATTTGTCCCAAATTAAAGAGAAAGCCTTTTGCCTAGTGTTGCAGTTTGTGAAAAACATTATTGCTCCACACAGAAAGTGAGCATTTGAATGTCCACATGTGAACCATCTACTCCTGTGTTTATCAATTTGTCAGTGGTTAACAAGAGCTATAGGTGGTTAGTTTGCAGACGTGAGTTAAAGAGGGTCACAGCTTCAGCTCACTCACACAAGTCACTGGTGGGGCTGCTGAGGCTACCTCCTTTTTATTAATTCTTTCCAGTTGTTTCCCACTCAGTGTTTGAGTATCTGTAGAAAGTTATTTTTAGAAAGTTACAAGGCAAATCCCTCAACTTACTCTTAGGGTAAGAGTTAGGGGAGAGTTCCGCATTTGTGCATTTTGATGAGCATTTTTAAACTTATTAGCTTCCTTAAAATTTGATAAATTGCTTTGGTTTTATATTCTTGGAACCAAAGAAGGTACTCATTCTCACCCCTGTCTCCACCTCCTGTTGCCCCCGTGTGAATCTGAATTTATTAGGGGTGCCAGGTCAGAGGGGGTACAAGTTGCAGATTGGGAGGAAGGGGTAGTGGGCCTGGGCAGCCTGTCAGCCAGAGGCCAAGAAGACGGGAGGCCCGAGGGGCCACACCCAGCAGCGCACTGAATCAGCAGGCAAGCAGACAGACTGCTCCTCACTGTGCAAGTGTCAGGGCCAAGGACATGAGAGTAGCTTTGAGAGGAAGTGGAAGAGGTAGGTGCCTGGCTTCGGTTGCTGCTGGGTGGACAGAACAGTGAGGAAGCCCTACCCAGGCACTTGTGTAAGACAAGCAAGGGGTGGGGGTGGTGGCAGCAGCGGCAAGCCACAGAGGGGACCATGGAGAGGTGAGAGCTTGGGGTCCCTGGAGGGAGGCATCTGGTGGTTCTCTCCTAGTCTAGTGCTCCTGTTTCCCAGGGAACCTGAAAGCAGTTTAAATTCAAATTAAAGGAGACCCTAGAAACTGACTCCAGGGTGTCTAGACCAGGTTTTTTCTCTTGCTGGAGGGTCAGCCTCTTACAGTGATCTGGAAACAGCCCCGAGAGCCTTTCTGACATCCCTGACTCAGGGGTTTTACTGGCTTCTGGGGAATTCAGGGCTTCTATCTCAGGATTCTCTTGTCTATGAGGACAGGCTTGATTCAACCCACTGGTATGATACTTGTGTGACTTCCACTTGGAGAGTGTTCTGGGGTGGCTGTATCTTCTAGAAATGTCTTGACCCAATCCATGCTTATGGAGAGGATCCCTCCAAATTCCAGTTCTCTGAGCACGGATGAGAAATGCTAGGCTGCGAGAAGACCCTCCAGGTTTTTTGGCACAGTTGGCAGGTGTCTCCAGACTCCAAATTTGGAAGATTCCACAGAGTCTCATATTTCCTTTCTTGGAAATCAGGCTCTTAAGACTCTTTCTGAATTGTTGTCTATGCAGGTTTACAGGGTTTGGGAACTGTTTTGGGGGCCTATGGTTTTGATGAGTTTGTGAAAGTTTGTTGACAGTAGCCCTGTTATTGCTCTTTCGTTCAGTTGTGTCTCTTTGTGACTCCATGAACTGCATCACACCAGGCTCTTCTGTCCACTGCTATCTCCCGGAGTTTGTTCAGATTCATGTCCATTGAGTTGGTGATGCCATCTAACCATCCCATCTTCAGTGGCACCCTTCTCCTGCTGCCCTCAATCTTTCCCAGCCTCAGGGTCTTTTCCAAAGAGTCAGTTCTTCACATCAGGTGTCCAAAGTATTGGAGCTTCAGTATCAGTCCTTCCAATGAACATTCAGGGTTGATTTCCTTTAGGATTGACTGGTTGTATCTCCTTGTAGTCCAAGGGATGCTCAAGAGTCTTCTCCAGCTCAACAATTCAAAAGCATCAGTTCTTCAACATTCGGTCTTCTTTATGGTCCAGCTCTCACATCCATACATGACTACTGGAAAAACCATAGCTTTGACTATATGGGCCTTTGACAGCAAACTGATATCTCTGTTTTTTAATACACTGTTTAGGTTTATCATAGCTTTTCTTCCAAGGAGTAAGTGTCTTAATTTCATGGCTTCAGTGATTTTGGAGCCCAAGAAAATAAAATCTGTCCCTGTTTCCACCTTTTCCCCATCTATTTGCCATGAAGTGTTGGGACTGGATGCCATGATCTTAGTTTTTTGCACGTTGAGTTTTAAGCCAGCTTTTTCATTCCTTTCACCCTCATCAAGAGGCTGTTTAGTTTCTCTTCATTTTCTACCATTAGAGTGGTATCATCTGCGTATCTGAGGTTGTTGATATTTCTTCTGGCAGTCTTGATTCTAGCTTGTGCTTCATCCAGCCCGACATTTTGCATGATGTATTCTGCCTATAAGTTAAATAAGTAGGGTGACAATATACAGCCTTGACATCCTCCTTTCCCAATTTTTAATGAATCCTTTGTTCCATATCCGGTTCTAATGGCTGCTTCTTGACCTGAATACAGGTCAAATATCCCTGGGAGGACCTAAACTGAAGGTATTCTTACTGGTGTTTCAGACAAGAAAACTGAGAAACATAGCAACAAACACCAGTCCCTCCAAAGTTACTTTCTGAATAGTATATCACACCCAAGATTGTTTTCAGCCTAGTTTTTCTGTTGAGGAATAAATCATTCTCTTTTATTCCTCAGAGCTCAGGTTCTAAATCGAAGTCACCCAAGGAGCCGCTAATCATAACCTGGGTGTACATTAAGAAGAGCTGTTGAGTGGGAGTCAGTGCTTATGGTGATAGCCCACTTCCTCTTTCAGGGAGCCTGTCCCATCAATAGAGCTGCTTCTAGTTCTTGCCTAATGTCTTCCTACTCAGGAGAATCCAAGTTTATACCTAAATATTGAGTCTCTAAATGGTCCCTAGGACTTAACACTGACTTAGTAAGAGCTCTCTTCTCCACAATGGGTTCCTGCTCATTTCCTGATTCTCGGTTGGCACTGGATCTCTGATATTTTGACATCTAACCAGGCACTCTCTTGTTGACTGGCACTGGGATGTATGCTGCTCGGTCTGCCCTGAACACTTGTCTTTAGTTTTCTTGGACACATGTTCCCTGTTATATGGCCCTTTGGCTAACACACTGAGCCTTTCCAACGTGCTGTGACCTTAAGATTGGCATGGGTCTATGTCTGATCTTACACAGATTTCCCATTGGGTGTCCATCCTTTTTCAGACCTAACCTTTGGGAGACCTGAGTGCCATAGTCCATTGTTGTTGGAGCTCTGATTTAGGGACCAAGGCCACGTGCCCAGAGGGCCTTACAACAATATCTTGCCCAGGAGCATCCTGGTTTTCGTCACTGACATCACCTGCCACTTGGCTTCCTCTTTTCTCAGTTCCATAAGCCTCTGAGATTAAACTCATTGCTTCACATATGATAAGCAGATTTACCTGTGGTGTAAACAAATCATTGATTTGTCAGAATCATCTTCCCCAATGTGGTTACATTAAAAAATAAGCTAAAAAAAGATTCCTGAGAGAGAAATTCCTTTTTCAGATGAACTAGTTGTTACTGATAGGAATTTAGGCATAAAGATGGGTTAATTAGGCTATTCTAAGACCAAAGCCTGATTTGGAGGGGAGAGAGGCCGAATATAGTAATGGGAAATGAACGTTAGCTTTAGAGTGAAATTCTGATCTCAATTTTTTTTTTAATTAACTTATTAGGTCACTTTGATAAGTCAGTCCATAGACTACTGTGGACCTCAGTTTTTTCATTTGATTCTAAATCTGATTCTGAATCTCTATTACCTTAGACTGACTTTTCAAATAATTCCTCAAATTTCTACATAATTTCATCCTGTGCTTTTTATAGAGCCCTGGGACATTTTTGATAGTCCCTTATTCATCTCCCTGCTACTCCCAGTGATCAGTACCATGGTAATGAAAACATGGAGGAGTTAAATACTTTTTTTTTTTNCATCTGGGCCCAGCATTTTGTACAGTGATGGAACGTATATAAAAGCGCCCAGCATGGCATTTGACAAAGTGCCTATGAACTATTGATTTCAGTTCTGTTCCTCTCAGTTCAAAACAAATGTATCATCTTATGATAAGAATTAGTGAAGTCAGATCCAGGAAAACCACGCTTATAAAATTCTGATTTAACAGCCTTAGCTGGTCATATCAGGATTATAGAAAAGACTTCATTGCACTTTATGGCATCTTGGGGAATTTTATAAAAATGTAATTAAATTTACTCTCATGGTGAGGTTTTAAAAAAGACTTACTGCCGTTAATATGATTACATCTTAGAGATAGAAAATCTTACCAAGGAGAACACCTAATTCAGTCACCCACTCACCACTAATTCATTAGTTCATTCACACACACTTAGCCAACTCCCACTCAAAAATATATTCAGTTTTGAGGACCTCAAATATTGAATAAACTGCATTCCTGGAGGCCTTGTTTTTCAATTCAGTGGGACAAACAGGCACTGGGACGGGATGGGATCTGTTGGAACAGTTTTCGTCTTCCGAGAACTGTGGAGCAGACAGGAGGAGGGGAAGATGGGTGAGCCCAGAGCAGCTTTCACCGGTTGAGAAGGAGGGGTGTGCCTGCGTGCTGAGTCGCTTCAGTCCGATCCGGCTCTTCGCAATCCCATGGACTGTAGACCTCCAGGCTTCTCTGTCCATGAGATTCTCCAGGCAAGAAATACTGGGGTGGGTTGCCATGCCCTCTTCCAGGGGATCTTCCCAACCCCGGGAATGAGGGTGAGGAGAGAGCGAATGAATAACTTCCTAGGAAATGGGAAGCTCCAAAGGAACTTGGAGGCAGGGGCTTTGATAACGGGGCTGTGCAGACTGATGCCTGTTCTTGCGGCTCTGAGCCACTGGGTGGCGGGCTGGAGTGAAGCAGCCGAGAATGAAGAGTGGAAGTGTTCACTCAGTGGCGTCTGACTCTTTGCAACTGCGTGGACCACGCTAGGCTCCGCTGTCCATGGGATTTTACCGGCAAGAATACTGGAGTGGGTTGCCATTTCCCACGCCAGGGGACCGTTCTCACCCAAGGATCGAACCGTGCCTCCTGCATCTCCTGCACTGGCAGGCGGATTCTTCACCACTGCACCACCTAGGAAGGGGGCTTCCCTTGTAGCTCAGCTGGTAAAGAATCTACCTGCAATGCAGGAGACCTTGGCTCAATTCCCGGGTCGGGAAGACCCGCTGGAGAAGAGATAGGCTACCCACTCCAGTATTGGTGGCCTTCCCTTGTGGCTCAGCTGGTAAAGAATCTACCTGCAATGCAGGAGACCTCGGTTCAATTCCTGGGTCGGGAAGATCCGCTGGAGAAGAGATAGGCTACCCACTCCAGTATTCTTAGGCTTCCCTGGTGGCTCAGCTGGTAAAGAATCCGCCTACAATGTGGGAGACCTGGGTTCGACCCCTGGTTTGGGAAGATTCCCTTGGAGAAGGGAATGGCTATCCATTCCACTATTCTGGCCTGGAAAATTCCATGGACTCTATATCAATAGGGTCACAATAGTTGGACCCAATTGAGTGACTTTCACCTGGGAAGACTCAGAGGAGACAGGTGCTCTCTGAGGGTGGCAAGCCTGAACCAGTTCACAGAGGGCATCTCTACTGAGCCAAGGAGCTTCAGCTTTCCTCTCTGGGCAGTGCAGACTCAGGAAACACCTGCACACAGGAGAAGCCCCTGTCAGTGCGGGAAGGGTGCCCCCTGGAAGGGGGGAGGATGGGGAGGGGTCCCCACAAGCCCCATCTCCTCCTCACTTGCTCAGTTTTGTGCATTAGGGAGCGCCCGCTTTGCAGACACCACCTTTTCTCTTGCTGAATGAATCACCGACAGTTCAAAATAACTTAGGCAAATATTTTGCAAATCTCTGGTGAAAATAAATTGAATCAACACTAATTCTGAGGCACTCTAAAAATGTTCAGATACAGATGGGGTGTCCTTATATTTAGGAAGCTGAAGACTACAAAAGGAGAACCATGTTAATGAGCAGTGAATTAATTTTATGTAAGGAAAAAATAACTTACCTCCCTTTGACTTTTTTTCATTTTAGAAAGTACAAAACCTTGTATAATTGAGTAATTCTTTTTCCATGGATCTAAACAGCAGGTGAAANCACATTATAAACAGCAGATTGTTCTGCAAGCTCAAGGGAGGGGACCAGAGGTTTTCCTAGAAGTTTAAGAACAAATTCCAAATTCCCTATGACCCCATATTTCTGAAAAAGAGAAGTGATCTTTTGGGCATCCATTAATGAAAAAGAGTTAAAAAAAAAAAATCCATAAGCAATTTGCCTTGGCTCTTAGAGTGCTGAGGTTAGTCCCTGAAAGTAAGTATGTAACCCTCAGGAATTTTATCACAGCTCCACCCAAGGCCTAGAGTAGAAGGAAGATTTTCCTAAGAATGGTCCTGTAATTATCCTGTTTTAATTATAACTTCAGAAAACTACAGCTCTTTGTGTTTGTCTCTGTCTAGCCTTTGGGGAAATCCTCAGGACTTAATTCTCACTCCCTTGTCCTCCTAACAGCTAATCTGGTTTGGAAAAATACCTGAACATTTGTTTGGGTTAAGATTCTCCCCTGACCTTTTCCAGGAGTCATTTGGACTCTTTGGGTCTTTCCAGACCTTCCAGTTGTAGCCCCTCCTTTCCATAAACAGTGTTGACTTTCAGAACCAGGTTGAGTTGGGTGGAGGAGCTCACAGCCGAGCACATCCCCTTTCTGGGGCTGAGTCTTCGGCAAGGCCAGGTCTGGCCCTGGGATGGCCACTGGGTATAGCTTCCAACAGAGGTGTTACGTCCAACTTTTCTGGGGCCACCAGGAACGCGACCCTTGGGAGCACTTCACAAACCTTTTGAAGGAGCACTAGTATATGACTTGAGAAGGAATACAATTAGGGAAATAGTTTCCAGTTTAAAGGCTGTTGTCTTAGTGAGTCAATGGTCTTGGAATAGCTTCGACATCTTGTTGGTTTCCTATAGGTGACCTTCTGAACTCACTTTCCTGTTTTTGGTTCTGTTATAATTTTGGATAGAAACTTGTTTAGAGTCTCTCATATATGCTATAGAAGAAAATTTGAATAATTTTTTTCTGAACTGAGAGAGACTCAAAGTTTTTGCTTACTCTTTGCTTCCACTTATTACGATTTCCTGTTGTGTTTGATAATATTTTTCACTTATCCAAAGTGTATTATACAAGAGTTCTAGGATTAACTAGAAGTAGTAAAATGCTCTCACTACAGATTTGACCCCTGTGTGTCTATTGGATAAGTAGGAAGTGAGTCCTTTAACTCTATTCTATGTCTGTAGAGATTCTCTAATCATTTTCTTAAATATAGTATATATCTTTGTACCTATATCAGATTTTAAGGGGTTCTGCTTTAAATAAAGGAAACATTTTTATCATCATGTTATCTTCCTAGCTTTTGTCTTTGTAGGGGACTAAGACCGTTTGTTTTGTTATTGTTGCAGAGTTTTATTTTCTATGTACAATTGTAATTTCCTAAGGAATTAGTCATTCATGAAGTCTGTAAGCTTGTCCATATATTATTTGCTCAAATTTAAAAAAAATTTCTTGAAAAAAATAGAATACTTTCCAAGGCCATTTTTAATATATTCCGAGAGTATTTTATTTTTGCAAGGAGTACGAGATATCTAATCTGAAAAATTCCCATTTGGTCTCTAAACACTGGTTATATACATTTATATATAAATGTAATGATAAGTATTTCTGAAAAATTGATTGTTTTTGAGTGTGTGTTTCCCGGGTCGTGATATGCAGAATGTTTCTTGTTATGGGTCTCAGAAAAATTTGAGAACTCTCTAGCCTGTCTGCACTCATGTCCCCAGACTAATCTCTCACCATTTCTCCTGCCAGGCTTCAGGCCTGTTGATCTTCAAGACATTCCTAGGCCACCTTTCACCCTTTCTGGCCTCCAGCCCCTCCGTCTATGTTCTGCTCTGTATTCTAGTCTGCCCTACACTGCCACCAGCCCCTCTTTTCAACTCCTATTATTTTTCCAAAAACAAAGTAGGTGCCATCTCCCATACGACCAGCACTGACCTAAAAATCTACTCACTGTCTGTGTTGTTTACATGATCCCTGTATTCTCACTTTTGTGAGCATACTTGGTGTTAACAGTTGCTTGTCTTTCCACCTATAATTTTTTCTTTTGGTAGGGAGATCAGAGAATCCAAGAGAACAAAAGAGAACTCATATTAATAAATACCCTGCTGATAAATAAAGTGCACATAAATTTTTGTTTGTCCTTCAATAAGATATTAAACTAGACCACCTTTTCCTGATTATATATGGAATTTATATTCTTTTAGATAAGAAAATAGAGAAGAAAATAAACATGACTTATAGTTCCATCACCCAGAGATGAGTGTTAACATTGTAGTGTTGTTTCCTTCCAGTTTTTCTTCTATGCATATCTTTATTTTACATAGCTGATTGTATATATAATATTACCACCTGTGACATTGTTTATGTATCTGAAAGTGTAAGCATATCTTCCAAAAACTTATTTATAAAGGTCATAATAAATCCTTTTTTAATTAATTACTGTGATAACCTGTATTCCAATGTATGCATACATTTATATGTTCATGCATTTCTGTTTTTTTTTCTATAATTCTGTATTCATTGCCATTATAGACTGTTTATGTTCCCCCAAAATTCATGTACTGAAGCCTTAAACCTAATGTGATAAGGATGGGGCCTTAGAGGAAATAATTAGGGTTAGATTAGGTCATGAGGTTGGGACCCACCTGGTGGGATTGTTAAAAGGAGTGAGAGAGAGATCTATGTGTGTGCGTACCAAGGAAGGGCCATGTGAGCATGCAGTGAGAAAGTGGCTATCTGCAAACCAGGAAGAGCCCTCTCACTAGAAACCAAGTTTGCCAGCACCTTGATCCCGGACTTCCCAGCCTCTGTCTAGACCTGTGAGAAGTAAGTGTCTGTTGTTCAGGTGCCTAGTTCATGGTATTTTGTGGAGGCAGCCTGAGCTGACTAAGGACACTGGCTATAGGTTTCAAAAGGACAGTGAGGTTTAAAACTCAAACTGAATTCTTTAATAGCCACTAAAGAATATAATATTCTTCCCTGGTGGCTCAGCTGGTAAAGAATCCATCTGCAATGCAGGAGATCTGGGTTCGATCCCTGGGTTGGGAAGATGGAGGAGGGCATGGCAACCCACTCCAGTATTCTTGCCTGGAGAATCCCAGGCCAGAAGAGCTGGGACAGAAGAGCCAAGCTACTGTCCATGGGGTTGCAAAGAGTCGGACACGACTGAGCAACTAACCATAGCACACACAAGGTATATAATATTAGCTGATATGCTTTGTTTGCTTAACAAAAGCATTTCAGCTTCTCTGTGGGGATATTATAAATGATAAACTAATATACAGGATATACAGGGTGTATATATAATATAAAGGATGTATATATAATATATAGGATTTTCATAAGGCTGTCTTGCCAGTGAAGATAAAAACACAAGGGATAAAGTAAAAATTTATAGTAATTAATAAAAGCTAACATGGGTACATACCACATCTCAGGAACTGCACATAGTACTTTCAGTTCAGTTCAGTCGCTCAGTCGTGTCTNGACAAGGGGTCTCGGCGGGGCCTGGGTGAGTCTGAGGGGAATCCGGCAAGGAGCCTGAGCCCAGCGGCTGGGAATCGAGGGGTGCTGGGCCTCCGAGCGGCAGGTGCGGGAGGGAGTCGCCTCAGAGAAGCGCCTGACGAGAATCCCATCCCGACGAGACGCCCCAAAAGCGTCGGTCCCTTGGCAGGCCCCGAGCAAAGCCGTTGGCTCCAGGCAGATTTCGGGCTGTGGAGAATTGCCCTGTCCGCCTCTTGTGAATGCTCAAGGACAAGGTCGGGAAATAGCCCCCCTAACGTCTAAGGGAGGAAGGTCCCCCTCCACCGGAGGAGTTCCTCTGAGCCGCCCCAGGACCCGGGCCAGCACCAGCCTCCCCGCCTGGCCCCTCAGGTAAGCACACCTGCTGCCTCAGGGCCCCGCCCATCCTGGCCGTGGGCCCCCCGACGTGCCCGACCCTTCTGACCCGCCGACGCCTGTCCTCTGCCAGGGCTGCCCTGCCCCTCTCGCTCGCGTCCCTGGGGAACTCGCTTGAGGTGTTCGGGTCCTTCTCCCTGGAACCTTGCCCGGCTGACACGCGCTCCCCCGCAGGCCTCTGTGGCCCTCCGTCTGCCTGGCTAGATTCCTTCCCTCGGAGGGCATCTTCTTAACTTGGAGTGCCTTCTTTCCCGCTCCGACATCGCTGAAGTGGGCCCTCCCGTTTTTCAGTCCCTGGTCTCTTCTACAAAACTCTAGCAGCCCCCCAACTACACTTTTCTGTCTGTATTCTTCTACCTCTCTCTTTTTATTTTAAACAAAAAAATTTCCCCAGTGACTGCATCTGGTATTAATTGTGACAAGCAGGATCTTCTATCTTTAGTTGTAGCATGTTGGAATCTAGTCCCCCGACCAGGGATCGAACCCTCAGTGCCCTTGGATTGGCACCACCAGCAAAGTCACTCTTCCACCTCTTAAATCCACATCCTCGCTGTCCGCTGGAAGAGCCTTACCACACTCTCCACTGCCCTTCCCATGCCTTACCCCTGCTCCCCACTCCTGAGAGTTCTCCATCCCCCAGGGCCTCCATCGGGGCTGGGGCTGGGGCAGAGGAACGGGAGAAAGAAAGGAAGTGGGACTCTGGCCCTCCTGTGGCAGAAAAGCTAGGATAAAGAAACAAAAAGGACCCTGAATATGAGATGCCAGGCTCTTGGGCACCTCACCTCACCCTTGGTGCTCCCACAATACCAGATAAAAGTGCCAACCTCCTGAGAACAGGGATTGTAGCTGTTCACTGCTCTATCATCAGAGCCTGGCTCTAGCCTAGCCCGTCACAGATGTTTACTATCTGTTGAATAAATAAATGCCTGACCGGCTGGTGATTCTTCCCTTATGCTGTGCTGTCTCTCATCTGTGCCTTGACTGATACCATGCTCTTAGAATAAATAGTCTTTTCTTTAGTCTTTGGGTAGTGCCTTCCCTTCCTCCTCTGGGAAGTCTTCCCTGAAGCCCAGGCTGAGCTCTGTGCTGTCTCAGCAGTCTACACATTGATCTGCTGTTCCACACATCACTGTGGATAATTACTGGGATATTACCTTTCCCTGAGCACAAGGCGGGTATGGTTTTTGCCCTTCTGATGCTTACACTCTTGCTGGAGCACGAAGGATGGGAAGTGTACCAAGAAATGAGGCTGAAGAGATGAGTCAAAAGCTGGATCCAGGCCTGCGGTAGAATGTTTAGAGCAGCTCTGTCCAATAGAACTTTCTGTGATGATGGAGGCATTCTGTAATCTGTGCTGTCTGACTCTGTGGCCACTGGCCACCTGTGGCTATTGAGCACTTGAAATATGGCTAATCCAACTAAGGAAATGAATTTAAAATTTTATTTCACTTTAAATCTCCTTTGTCCATGGGATTTCCCAGGCAAGAATACTGGAGTGGGTTGTCATTTCCTTCTCCAGGGGATCTTCCCGACCCAGGGATTGAACCTGGGTCTCCCGCATTGCAGGCAGATTCTTTACCATCTGAACCACCAGGGAGTCCATTTAAATAGCCACCTATGACTAATGTTTCCAATATTGGACAGCACTGGTTTAGAAAATTTCTCTCTTCCTTTGGAATCTCGCTTTTACTCCTCCTTTGTCTTCATGACCTTATACCTGAAAGACTAAATGACTTCACAGCCTCCAGAGGTTTTTCCCTTTATTTAACACTCTATGATATTATCATATAAACCTTAGAAATAACAATTATGATCTTTCTGATTATAAATATAATTTGTTTATTCGAGGACAATGTATTTAAGCCACGCTTTATTATTGTACATGCAGTTTATTATCAGTTTTTCACTTGTACTAGAGACGCATTGAATGCACATGCATTTGTCTGTGTGTGAGTCTGTAAGAGGTTATCATCTTCAGAGAAATTCATAGCAGTGATGGAGATTATTGGACCCCAGAAAATGAACATTTTAAAGGCTTTGAAGCATAAGGCCAAAATGCTGGAAAGTTGTGGCAATTTACAGTTCTCCCAAAAGCATATAAACATGCCTGTTTTTTTTTCATCTTCAAATGCTAGGCATTATTTATAAGGCATTATTATTTATAAATATTTCCCAAAGTGGTACCTTGTTTTAACTTGAATTCCCACATTTAGTAGTGAGGTGAAACTTTTTTTATCACACTAACTCATAATCTGTATTTCTTTTTCAAATGAAATACATATCATGTACATTGTCCATTTTTCCTTGGGAATATTTATCCTTTCCATATTGAAGTACTTTTTATTTATTAAGGGAATTAATTTTATGGTCAAATATGTAGCAAGTATTTTTACAGTTCGTTATTTGCCTTCTAACTTTCTTTACAATGCTTTAGACAGACTTTTTTTAAAGTTTAGTCAAATCTATTAATTTATTCATCTTGTTTATTCTTAGCTACCAAAGGCTTCCCTGCCTTAAAACAGTTAAAGGTTCATCTACAATTTCTCCACTTGCTTTTGTTCCTTTAAGAAAAAATTACCTCTTTAATGAGAAAAACAAATATAGTATATTAATACATATATATGGAATCTAGAAAAATGGTATTGATAAAACCTATTTGCAGAGAAGGAATGGGGAAATGGCAACCCACTCCAGTATTCTTGTCTGGAGATTCCCCATGGACAGAGGAGCCTGGCAGGCTACAGTCCATGGGGTTGCAAGAGTTGGACATGACTTAGTGACTAAACCACCACCAATGGGGATGCAGATGTAGAGAATGGACTTTTGAACACAGTGGGGGAGGGTGAGAGGAGGACGAGTGGAGAAAGTAGNAGGAGCCTGGCAGGCTACAGTCCATGGGGTTGCAAGAGTTGGACATGACTTAGTGACTAAACCACCACCAATGGGGATGCAGATGTAGAGAATGGACTTTTGAACACAGTGGGGGAGGGTGAGAGGAGGACGAGTGGAGAAAGTAGCATCAACATAAATACACTCTCAGGTGTAAGATGGCTAGCTGGTGAGAAGTTGCTGTGTAGCACAGGGAGCCCAGCCTGGCACTCTACAGTGACCTGGAGGCATGCGATGACAGGGGTGGGGATGGGGGGAGGCTAGGGAGGAAGGGGTATGCTGTATAATTATGGCTGATTGGCATGGTTGTACAGCAGAAACCAACACAACACTAAACATTTTAAAAACAAACAAACAAAAAATTACCTCTTTAATGCAGTAATCCAAATCATCTCACTTTTAAGTGAGACTATGAAGAGCAGTCTTGTACTGGACTAACATCATGGACTTTTAGGGCCAACAGAAGAATCACCTGTGAAACATCTTAACCAAATGGGTGTGTGGGTCCCTCCCCGCCGCCTGTTGTCCCCCAAAGTCCAGGATGGTGATGGGGCGTGGGATGCACGTGACTGTGATGGAAAGCCAGGGGAGAGAGCCTCCGTCTCACTTCCGGGTGTGTTGCAGGTTTAGCCTTCCCTACTCCAAAGTCCTCTACCACTTCTCCTTTCCTGTTGTGTCAAGTTTAAAAGCCAATGCCTCATGTTTAGGGCCTTTCAGAATCTGGTTTAACCATATTTACTCATTCATCTTGGTGATATCATGGCAAAGAAGGCATTACTTTCAAGATGTCAGCTATCTTTGCTGACTCTTCCATATCAGCGCCAATAACTGGCGGGCAGACACAGCTCATAATGGATATAAAGGAGCAAGGAGGGGCCCAGGTGTGAGGGTTCCGAGCAGGTGGCAGTGAGAAGGACTAGCTGAGAACCCAGTGCTGCGAAGCCGCTTGCCTTAGATGTGTTTGTCCTCGTTTGGTAGGCAGTGTTCAAGAACAAGGACTTGGGAGCCACACAGACTCAGGTTCAGGTTTCTAACATCTCACTTGTTTTGTGTGTGACCTCGAACAAGTTGCTTAACCCTTCTGAGCTTTGGTTAACTCATTTGTAAAATGACAGTTAACACCGCTCTCACAGTATTGATGTGAGCTTTAAGTGAACTGATTGATGCAAAGTGCTAAAAACAGTGTCTGGCACAAAGCGTGACTAAATCATAACTGTTATGGACAAAAATGATTAATGTCTACGTGAAAGTTCTCAACCTTTTCCTTCCCATGTCTCATTAAAATTCTAGCTTTGCCTGTTCAGTTTTTCCTCCTCCCCTGCCCTCAGAGCAAGGTCCTGCCCAGCATTTTTACAGTTTTTGAAGCAGTAAATTTAGGAAGAGAGGGACTGAGGCAAAGGACAGTAGGTCCACAGGGCACTGGTTAGGATTGCCCGAATAAAAACCTTTAGGAAGTGTTGACCAGTCAGAGGTACAGAAACACCTACTTTGTCTGAGGGTAGCTAATAGGTTTCCCTATGGTTTTTGTTGCTCTAAGTTATATTTTAAGAAATACATCTATTATCTTTTGTGACTTAGTGATGAACCTGAGTTATTTTAAAATACTCTTCTACTGCTGATGGCAACACTGCATGGAGCCTAACAGGGTCCTGCAGTAGGACTGTATCTGCAGCGTCAATCCTCAAGATCAGAGAATCTAAACACTGAACGGAACTTCAGACATCTCTTGGGTCACCCTCTCAAATACTGGTTCTCAAGAGTGTGGTCCCTGGACCAGCAGCATCAGCATTATCTGGGAATTTGTTAGAAATGCAAGTCCCCAAGCCCAGCCCCGAATTTACTCAATCAGAATCTCTGGGGATGGAGGCTTAGGAAACTGAGAATCAGTGCTCTCAAGTCTAATAATGTTGTTCTCAAACCTGACATATATGAGAATCACCAGGAAGGATTCCTTTCTTTTTTAAAAGAAAAATCATTTATTTATTGGCTTTGCTGGCTCTTTGTTGCTGTGCACTGACTTTCTCTAGCTATGGCGGGTCGGGGCTACTCCCTAGTTGAGGTGCACAAGCGTGTCATGCCAGGGCTTCTCTTGTGGAGCACACGCTCTGGATCATGGGCTCAGTAGCTGTGATGCACGGGCTTAGCTGCTCTGTAGCATGTGGAATCTTCAGCTTGAACCAGTGTCACCTGCATTGCAAGGTGGATACTTAACCTCTGGACAATCAGGGAAGCCCAGGTTCGGTTCAGTTCAGTCACTCAACCCCATGGACTGCAGCACCCCAGGACTCCCTGTCCATCACCAACTCCCGGAGTTTACCCAAACTCATGTCCATCGAGTGGGTGATGCCATCCAACCATCTCATCCTCTGTTGTCCCCTTCTCCTTCAGCCTTTAATCTTTCCCACCATCAGGGTCTTTTCCAATGAGTCAGTTCTTTGCATCAGATGGCCAAAGTATTGAAGTTTCAGTTTCAACATCTGTCCTTCAATGAACACCCAGGACTGATCTCCTTTAGGATGGACTGGTTGGATCTCCTTGCAGTCCAAGGGNGGCTCTAGATGAGTGATCACATCATCATGATTATCTGGGTCATGAAGATCTTTTTTGTACAGTTCTTATAGATTTGTTTAAATCCATTTAATTCCAGTGTGCCAGCAGTAAAAGCTCAGATCTTTCTGAGCCAAGTCCACATTGTTCAGAGCATGAACCCTGAGCCAGACAGCCTGGGTTTGAACCTCATTTCTTCCCTAGCTGTGTAGACCTGGACTCCTTACCCACTCTAACCTGTTTCCTCAGCTGTAAAATAGTGTGTATAAGGTTATTTATGTTTCAGGATTGTTTTGATGATTAAAAGTTGCTACAAGTCAGCCCTTTGTATGGTATCTGGTCTGTGTTAAGTGTCCCATAAATGTGAGCTTTGATGGGTCATTCCCTTTTGGATTAGAGATACCAGTGTTAGGAAATTTTGTGTCAGTCTTGGATGTATGAATTCATTTGCCCAACCGGTCATTTCCCACAGGACAAAGCTGAGCCCCAGGCTGCTTGCAGGGCAGTCAGAGGCACACCTGCTGCCTCCTCAGGCTGTGACACATGCTCCTTTGGTCTGACTTGTCCTTCACCAGATAAGGGGGCAGCAGACTTTTTCTGTAAAGGTACAGATTGTAAATGTGTTAGGCGTTGTGAACCACAGATGGTCTCTGTTATAACCACTTGACCCTGCCATGGTAGTGAGAAAGCAGCCGTGGATGACATATAAATACTGACTCCGTTCCAGAAGAACTTTATTAATGGACACTATAGTTTGAATTTCAGGTAATTTTCATATGCCATGAAATGACGTTCCCTCCCAGCCAATTTAAAATATAAAACCATTCTTGGGACTTCCCCGGTGGCTCAAATTGTAAAATGTAAAGGCATTCTTAATTCTTAGGTCACAGATTGTACAAAAACAGGCACTGCTATCATGAGTTGGTCCCCAGACTCACCTTGTCCTTTGCAGAAGGTGCTGTGGAGCCTTTTTACTTTAAATTCCGAGAACTGATATCAAGGATTTTTCTCCATTCTTCTCCGAGATCTCCCCAAGCTGACTTTGGAAGCAAAGTGTCTTGAGATGAAAAGTTTTATGGTCCATTGCTTTCTTTCCTCTAATTTTTAACCCATCAAAACATATTGGCAGTGAACTTGTCATTTGAAAAGTCCTGCTCTTAAGGACTTTTATGTTATACTGAGGAGAAGAAATAAAAATAACCAGCATATGTGAAAATAACGAAATTTGCAGAAAGGCACTGAAAAGTATAGGCAAAGGAAAAAGTGGTTAAGAAAGGCACTCTGTTAATAAACAGAATCCTCTTGTCAGAAAACACACTGGCTACTGTTTTTAATGAGTGAGCCATTCCTGCAGCTGAAATCAAGTCACATTTCAAATTCTTTAGTTTTTTTTTTTTTTTTTTTTGATTGCATAAGAGGGTAGCAGGAAAGAGATGGTGCTGAAGTAAGGAGAGATGAAAGCATTACGTTCATAGTCTTTTCTGCTAGTTATAACCTTTAAAGGTATATATAAATAGAGTTTGTTGGATTTGATTTGACTCATCCAAGAATATAAGTATGAAGGGAGAAGCGTATTGCTGTACTCACATAGTGATTCTCTTTGCAAGAAAAACATTTTATTTTCGAGAGCAGTGGACTTTTGTGGACTGACAAGAATAGAGATCTTCACCCAGAAGCCTGTTCTGAGCCGACCATCCTATTTATGGGCGTTGGAGCCCACAAAGCCCATGGGAACCCCATGTTGACCTAACAGAGCACAGCTGTTTCCTTTCACCCCAGCAATGGAAGTGATGGCCTTGACTCTTGGATACTATCACATAGGCACCTTCTGTTTTGTTTTCGAACAGAAAACATCCTGTTTCATCATGCTTGTTGAATAGAATAATTTAAACATGCCTCGTGGAAATAATATTAATGCTTTTACTTACCTGGAGACTTTTTTTTTATACCCACATGATCTAAAGTAAAAAGGGTAATACACCCTACTTGTGCTCACTCACTCAGTCGTGCCCGACTCTTGGTAGTCCTTTGGACTATAGCCCACCAGGCTCCTCTGTCCATAGGATTTTTCAGGGAAGAATACTGGAGTCAGTTGCCATTTCCTTCTTCAGGAGATTTTCCCGATCCAGGGACAAACCTGGATCTCCTGTGTCTCCTCCATTGCAAGCAGATTCTTTACCTGCCAAGCCACTGGGGAAGCCCAATACTCCCTGTATTCACTTAGATAAATGTGAGGAATATATGTATAAAATAAGTTCTTGTTTTTCTGTAATTTTCCCTTTTTAAAGTAATTTTCTTCCTGTTTCTTTTTGGTTGGTTATAATTATTTAAAATGGTTAGAATATCTGCTTTAGAGGTGATAAGAGAATATTATATTTTATATGTTAGCTGAATTTTGAGATTCATAAAATAAAAGAATATTACCCATTCCTTAGAGTCCTGTAGCAAATCTCTAACTTGATCAGATAGTCTGGAGAAGTGGCTTTCACACTTTTTTTTGACCTTGACCTCCAGTAAGAGATGTATTTTTTAATTAGTGACCTGGTACATTCAAAAACACACATGCATAGACACACGGATACAAATGAGCATAGGGGTACACAGAAATTTACCTTCATCTCAAATTTCTTCCCAGACCTGCCATTCAGCTTTGGGTGACTGACCACATGGTGAAATACATACTTCAGTGTCATTTTTGGCACACCTTGTATTTTATCAAGGACTGTAGATTGCTTAGGTATTCCTCATGCCATGCCAGTGATGCAAGCTAGGCATATCATTTGGATTTATTGTTTTCTTAATGTTTACTTTGGAAGACAGGTATATACTCTAATTTAGTTCCAATATCCTCTTTGTACTTTATATTTGAAAATTCTCTCAGTCAACTGAAAGTGTAAGTGTACTTATTGGAGAATAAAATATTGTGATAATTAACAATGATTGTGGTAATTAACAATGGATTTTAAATGTCCAAATATTATTATATAAATAGTTAAGATCATAGGTGTGAATTGACATTGTTGAGAGAATATGATCCCTAATAATTTGGGGGAAACCATTGTCTCTCTGTGGGATTGTTTTCAGTGAAATTGCATCACCAGCATTAGGCAAATCTTTAAGCCCGGGAGATGAAGAGGAGGTAAGTCCTGACCCCAGTCAGTTTCTATTAGGCAAGAAGGACCTTACACACTTTGTGGCAAAATCATCACAGACAAAAGCTACGCTGGCAGAACTAGCGCCATAATATCTTGATTTTACACAGACCTCATTTTATAGCGAATGTTTATTTAGTTTTGCAGAAGCTTCATTCAGCCCACAGTTAACAATGCTGAGGAATTATAGTTCCTGCCCTTTTATGTCAAGCTTTAAAAATGGGTCTACTAGAATTTTTAATAATAAAACTATAATCATAATTAATTTTTGAATAAAATTTCAGATTTATATTTGTTTCCCAGCAGTTCATTCTGTAAAGGTAACATTTAGCTTTGGTAAATGTTGATTTTAATACTTGACCATTTGGCATTATGTCAAAATGTGTATTTGGTAAATTTCTAGGATAAATACTCATCTGTCCAGTCCCAGTGAAACAAAAGTTTCACAAAGTCATAATTGGTTCCATTATGTGCAGTGTACTCTGGTCTTTTCTGTTTTATTTAGTATTTTTAAAAACCACTAAGTTAGTTTTACCATCTGCTAATATGCCATGATCTACAGTTTAAAAATGTTGAGACTCAGTGTACTCTTGGGATAGTAATACCATTTGGGAGGGGTCATTTTTGTATGTAATATTAGGATGGTTTTCTTCCTCAGAATGCTTTTAGGATCTCAAAGACATGTTAAGACTTGTTAAAAAAAAGAAAGTTAATGCTACTGCCAAGTAATTTTCTGTAGTGGTTGTACCAGTTTATACACCCACTGGTAGTGTCTGAGAATTTCAGTTGTCCTATATCCTTCTTTAAACTCGGCATTGTCAGTGTTTTTAGATTTAACTATCATAGTCAGTGTGTGGTAGTTATCACAGCCATTTTAAATGAAGTCCATCTAAAATGTCTCATGCCTCCCAACATTTTTCAGCAGAATATAAAAATAGCCGATCTGTTAATTCTGATGTTTTGAATAGTCATTCTCTTGCTGTTTATGGTATGTTTATCCATTGTAGTGAGCTGTCACCTTTTATTGCTGTCATAGTGGCTAAGACTAGCAGCTTTCACCAACAGAGAATAAAGTAGATTAGAAATTTTGTGTTTGGGTTTATAAGCCCCAAGTCCTTCTAAGTGCTGCTTCAGAGCCTTAGTGATGCAACAATATGTATTCTTTTTGCAGACCTCAGAAACAGCACATTCTCTTATCTGTTGCCTGTTCAGGTCAATTACTTCAGGTCAATTAACTCAGCCTCAATTACTCTGGACAAGGATTAGTTTAGTGAATTTGGAGAGTGTGGCTGAGGGGAGCAGGGACAGTCAGCCTGACTCCAGAGGAAAACAGTGTTTGGCTGATGACTAGTAGATTCAGCTCTTCACTGCGGGCCTGGGTGGGGTTTCAGAGAAAAGAGAAGGGAGTGCCTAGCAAGGTAAGGAGCCAGCCACTGTTGGTGTCATGGGAATTTACTTATCTTGCTTATGTCAGGAGAACAGCCCTGCTGAAATCCTTAGTACCATTCACACGCTAGTTCATGTTTATGAGAGTCACATAAAGCATCAGGCAAAAGATTGGGCCCATTTCCAGTCTTAATTCAGGGTGAATTCAATTCATGCTATCTTCTTAGCTCCACTTTCTCCCTTTGTGGCATGTAACCAGACTTCCTTGAGAAAATGATCAAGAGGGAGGGCACCTGAAGAAAGCATCTAATTTAGCCTCTTGGCAATATACAAGAACACAATTATTTTGCATTGTGAATCTGCCTTCGTTAAATATGTTTGGAATTGATCAGCATTATGATTCATTAAGATTTTTTTCTTTGATGTCTGCAAAGACCATACCGACCTTCCTAGGTGGCACTAGTGGTAAAGAATCCACCTGCCAATCCAGGAGATGCAGGAGATGTGGTTTTGATCCCTGGGTCAGGAAGATCCCATGGAGGAGGAAATGGCAACCCACTCCAGTATTCTTGCCTGGAAAGTTCCATGGACAGAGGAGCCTGACGGACTACGGTCCATCGGACTGCAAAGAATTGGACATGGCTAAGCAACTGAACACACACACACAAGAACAATAATATAGAAATACAGAGTACCCTGATTTTTTTTCCCTTCATTGCTCTGCGTAATCCTGCACACCTATAGAACATTGCACACAGTTGAGTTAAACATGATGTAAGAATGAACTGTGAGTTAAGTCTTATTAATTGACATTTTCTTGAAGGGCTCTACCCACGGTTGGTAAACTGTAATCAAGAAAGTCATCTGCTTTTCTTCTTTATGGTATTCTTTCATAACCTCTGCCTGTTCTTTGTATTCTTTTGTTTCAACTTGACTCAGCCTTGAAGGTGGAATAAATTAAGGCCTTGGACTTTTATGATATATGGGTTCAAAGGGATCCTTAAGGGGCTAATTCTCAACATTAATTGATTAAAAGATTTGTATGTGAAAATGTTTTCTGCAGCATTACAAGAAGAGAACATTCCCTCATGTGATGGCCTGAACAGTTGCCTGATGCTCTCTGTTAGTATAAATAGAGATGAATAAATCTCCAACTTTCTTCTTAGTTGCTTACATTTTATAGTAAGACAGTCACAAAAGATACAGTTACAAAGAATCAGCAGCTTAGGCACACTCCATTTTATTTTTCTCCAGGTTTTAAAATTTAAGCTCATTGACATTNTAAGACTAGCAGCTTTCACCAACAGAGAATAAAGTAGATTAGAAATTTTGTGTTTGGGTTTATAAGCCCCAAGTCCTTCTAAGTGCTGCTTCAGAGCCTTAGTGATGCAACAATATGTATTCTTTTTGCAGACCTCAGAAACAGCACATTCTCTTATCTGTTGCCTGTTCAGGTCAATTACTTCAGGTCAATTAACTCAGCCTCAATTACTCTGGACAAGGATTAGTTTAGTGAATTTGGAGAGTGTGGCTGAGGGGAGCAGGGACAGTCAGCCTGACTCCAGAGGAAAACAGTGTTTGGCTGATGACTAGTAGATTCAGCTCTTCACTGCGGGCCTGGGTGGGGTTTCAGAGAAAAGAGAAGGGAGTGCCTAGCAAGGTAAGGAGCCAGCCACTGTTGGTGTCATGGGAATTTACTTATCTTGCTTATGTCAGGAGAACAGCCCTGCTGAAATCCTTAGTACCATTCACACGCTAGTTCATGTTTATGAGAGTCACATAAAGCATCAGGCAAAAGATTGGGCCCATTTCCAGTCTTAATTCAGGGTGAATTCAATTCATGCTATCTTCTTAGCTCCACTTTCTCCCTTTGTGGCATGTAACCAGACTTCCTTGAGAAAATGATCAAGAGGGAGGGCACCTGAAGAAAGCATCTAATTTAGCCTCTTGGCAATATACAAGAACACAATTATTTTGCATTGTGAATCTGCCTTCGTTAAATATGTTTGGAATTGATCAGCATTATGATTCATTAAGATTTTTTTCTTTGATGTCTGCAAAGACCATACCGACCTTCCTAGGTGGCACTAGTGGTAAAGAATCCACCTGCCAATCCAGGAGATGCAGGAGATGTGGTTTTGATCCCTGGGTCAGGAAGATCCCATGGAGGAGGAAATGGCAACCCACTCCAGTATTCTTGCCTGGAAAGTTCCATGGACAGAGGAGCCTGACGGACTACGGTCCATCGGACTGCAAAGAATTGGACATGGCTAAGCAACTGAACACACACACACAAGAACAATAATATAGAAATACAGAGTACCCTGATTTTTTTTCCCTTCATTGCTCTGCGTAATCCTGCACACCTATAGAACATTGCACACAGTTGAGTTAAACATGATGTAAGAATGAACTGTGAGTTAAGTCTTATTAATTGACATTTTCTTGAAGGGCTCTACCCACGGTTGGTAAACTGTAATCAAGAAAGTCATCTGCTTTTCTTCTTTATGGTATTCTTTCATAACCTTTGCCTGTTCTTTGTATTCTTTTGTTTCAACTTGACTCAGCCTTGAAGGTGGAATAAATTAAGGCCTTGGACTTTTATGATATATGGGTTCAAAGGGATCCTTAAGGGGCTAATTCTCAACATTAATTGATTAAAAGATTTGTATGTGAAAATGTTTTCTGCAGCATTACAAGAAGAGAACATTCCCTCATGTGATGGCCTGAACAGTTGCCTGATGCTCTCTGTTAGTATAAATAGAGATGAATAAATCTCCAACTTTCTTCTTAGTTGCGTACATTTTATAGTAAGACAGTCACAAAAGATACAGTTACAAAGAATCAGCAGCTTAGGCACACTCCATTTTATTTTTCTCCAGGTTTTAAAATTTAAGCTCATTGACATTGGATATTGTTCCCAAAGTCAGCCATCACTTGTCTCATCACTGCCTTGCTCTCAAAGGAGCAAGAAAGTTCTGTCATTATTGATTTTGGTCACTAGCATATGCTTCTTTGTGTATCTTCTTTTTGGAAAGTTTGATATAATCAAGACAGTTAATCTTCCCTTAGACAGTTAGGTCAGCAGAAAATATTTCTTCTTCCATTTAATGTTTCCTTTCTTAGACCTAAGGATATATGGGTGAAAAACAAACTCCAAATGAAAATGAGTTTTCACTTTTGCTTCTGGAAGTGGCACTAGAATTCAGATTGCAAAAATAATGTGTTTTTTTTTGCAGCCACACTAAGTAACAGGGGATTTGAGCAGCTCTTCTATATTAGGGTGTTTAAAAGAAAGAGTGATTTCTGTACCTCTGTGCCTCCAGTGAAAGTATCTTTTTTGTTTTCATTGATAATGAAAGTCGTACATGCTACTTTTATTAGTAGCCATGAATTTAAACCATGTATGTAAAGTAGAATGTGAAGATTCCCATAATTAGTGTTTCCAATCAAGATGTGTGTGGTCAGCATAAATGATGGTACTTGGCATACTGTTCTATAACTTGTTTTTTCCCACTGAATATTTTACAGGCTTTTTGGCACATCTGTGTCTGTGAGTCTGTCTGAAGCATTCTTTTTAAATGACTCTATCATGTGGATGAATTGGAGTTGATTTATGTAGTCCCCTCTTGATGGACCTAACATCACTTCTCATTTTCTCATGTTCTAGACTTGTGTTGTTCAAGATGCTAGCCACCAGCCACCTGTGGCAGTTTAACTTAATTCAAATTAAGTGGTGTGTAAAAATCAGTTCCTCAGTCACATTAGCCATATTTCATGTGCTCAGTAGCTCTGTGTGAGTAGCACAGATGGAGAGCTTTCCCATCATTATGTAAAAATGTATTAGACAGTGCTGTTCTAATCTGCTGGTTTTCAAACTTCTTTTTGAGTGCATGTTCCTTTCTTTTATTCATCCATTCTTCATCCCTTCAATAAATAATTATTAAATGCCTCCTATGTGCCAGGCATTGTGCTAGGTACTTCGATATATGATACATGAAACACTTGGCCTCATAATGCTTAATATTGTATCAATGAAAGGTTTTAACTGCTTCTAATAATGTATTTTTGGTTTAGTTGCTAAGTCATGTCCACCTCTTGCGACCCCATGGACTGTAGCCTGCCAGGTTCCTCTGCCCATGGGATTCTCCAGGCAAGAATACTGGAGGGCGTTGCCATTCCTTTCTCCAGGGGATCTTTCTGACCCAGGGGTTGAACCGGGTCTCCTGCATTGCAGGTAGATTCTTTACTGTCTGAGCCACCAGGGAACCCCTTTATGTATTCTATATCATGCTGTTATATTTAAAACATGTTAAAATGGGAATGAAAACAAATAAGATAAAAATGTACAAAACTCCACTGTAAAAATTTTTTTGTTGGGATGTAGTTGATTTATGGGTTTCACAGGTGGCTTAGTAGTAAAGAATCTGCCTATCAAGCAGGAGACAAAGGTTTGATCCCTGGTGGAGAAGATCCCCCAGAGAAGGAAATGGTAACCCACTCCAATATTCTTGCCTGGGAAATCCCATGGACAGAGGAGCCTGGCAAGTTACAGTCCATGAGGTCACAAAGAATGGGATAATGACTAAACAGCAGCAGCGGTTGATTTTGACGTTGTGTTGCCTTCAGGCGTACAGAAAGTGAATCTGGTATAAATATACGTATATCCACTTGTTTTTGGATTCTTTTCCCATATAGGTCTATACAGAGTACTGAGTAGAGTTCCCTCTGCCACACCGTTGTCCTTATTAGTTATCTTTTTAAAATGTACATAATTTCTGAAGTAATCTTTCTGTGTCCTACCGTGGGAGCCACTGTTCCTAATGGTGCTCTTGGACTAGGCGGTTATCTCTAAAGGTTCTTCCAGTACTGAAATTGAACTGTTGTCACATTTTAAGTAGGTATTTGATTTTGGTATTTGTAGGCTTTTCCTTACACTATTGCATTTGTTCTTATAAATTTGTTTAGCAAGAATTTATTAAGTTCATACCATATGCCAGGTAGGTGCCAGGAGATTGAACAGGTCAGGATTCCTGCCCTCACATGAGACAGGCTCTCACATCAGTTATTTCTGATACCAGGTATTATGGAAATGCAGCGAAGGGACATATAAAAAGGGAGATGGCTTGGCAGAACAGAAGATGTGTGCTGTTTTGTTTTGTACTCAGTTTCTCAGTTGTGTCCAACTCTTTGCGGCACCCTGGACTGTAGCCCACCAGGCTCCTCTGCCCGTGGAATACTGGTGTGGATTGCCATGCCCTCCTCCAGGGGATCTTTCCCATCTAGGGACCAAACGCATGTCTCCTGCATCTCCTGCATTGGCAGGTGGGTTCATGGTTTGGCAGAAGAGAGAATAGTTCTCATGAACATGACTCTTTTGTGGATTGTACTCTGTTGTGGGACTTAATCATAGATTTTTCCAACAGGTATTTTTTTTCTTGCTGGTATTTCCTTTTTTCTTCGAAAATGTAAAATCATGAGCCATTGATTTAAGAATATGTAATTGCTGTTAATTTTCCCAGTAAGTATCTTTATGTTAAACTGTTACCTTTCAGTTTTTAAACTTAGATCTTCGGGTTGGAAAGGCTTTACATAGGATAGAAGCTAAGTACAAATAATTAGGTAGCTCCTTTTGTTTGAGAGAGGGAAGCAAAAATCACCCCCCAGAGATGTGTTTATTCATACTTTCATTTAACAAATATTTAAGAAAATACCTTCTATGTAGAAAAAACATTTAATTCCAAAATAATTTCTAAAGAGGCTTTTAGTTAGGGAATTCTTAAGAATATAAAGGATAATAAAAACTATTCACCAAAAATTAAGAAATGAAAAAAACTGATCATGTGTTTTTTGTTTCCTTTCTTTTAGGGCAAGTTAAAGTGTTCAGAGCTCTTTATACGTTTGAACCCAGAACTGTAAGTATATTAGTCCCAATATTGACATAAAGGGACTTCCCTGGCAGTCCAGTGGTTAAGACTCTGTTTTCACTGCAGGGGACACAAGTTTGATCCCTGGTCAGGGAATCCTGCATGCCACAGGATGTGACCAAAAAAAAAAAAAGATACAAAACCCGAAGGTGGTTTCATTTAGATATTTCCTTTTGTCCTAAATGGCCATGACCTGCTTCAACCCTTCAATTGACTATGAACAGAGTCCCATGTGGTTCAGCCCCCTTCCAAGTCCTCCTGTCCTCTGCTCCTTCCTCTTGGTGGGTTATTCCAGTGTAGATTTGGTGTGCAACAAGGAGATCCAACCAGTCCATTCTAAAGGAGATCAGCCCTGGGATTTCTTTGGAAGGAATGATGCTAAAGCTGAAACTCCAGTACTTTGGCCACCTCATGAGAAGAGTTGACTCATTGGAAAAGACTCTGATGCAGGGAGGGATTGTGGGCAGGAGGAGAAGGGGACGACAGAGGATGAGATGGCTGGATGGCATCATGGACTCCATGGACGTGAGTCTTGAGTGAACTCCGGGAGTTGGTGATGGACAGGGAGGCCTGGCCTGCTGCGATTCATGGGGTTGTAAAGAGTCAGACACAACTGAGCAACTGAACTGAACTGAACTGAGAACTCACCTCTGACCTTTTTCTAAACTCTATAACCCTCTAAACTCTGATTACAGCCTTCCTCTTCCATAAAGACTTTTTGATCATCCCCCAGTGGAGTGGGATGTCTCTCCCTGATCTGAATTCTACACTTGGCTTGAAATCCTGCTCATCAGCCCAGTGTCTAAGGGGGAGAACACAGGGGTTTCAAGCTGCCAGTAGCTTTAGGACCCACTCTGCCTCTTTTAACAGCCCTGTGACCTGTTAAATTCAGAAATTACCTAACCTGTGCTTCAGTGTACTTTTCTGTAAAGTGAAAGTAATAATAATAATTTCACAGGATTTTAGTGAGAATTAAGTGATATTATTGTATAAAGCTGCTATTACTATTAAGGAGTCATTGTTACTATTAGAAGGAGTAGTAATTTCTATGTTCATAGACACTTGTTGTTCAGCCACTAAGTCGTGTCCAACTCTTTGTGACCCCATGGACTGCAGCACGCCAGACTTCTCTTTCTTTCAGTATTCCTGGAGTTTGTTCAAACTCATATCCATTGAGTTGGTGATGCCATCCAACCATCTCATTCTCTGTCTCCCCCTTCTTCTCTTTCCCTCAGTCTTTCCCAGTTTNTGGACTGCAGCACGCCAGACTTCTCTTTCTTTCAGTATTCCTGGAGTTTGTTCAAACTCATATCCATTGAGTTGGTGATGCCATCCAACCATCTCATTCTCTGTCTCCCCCTTCTTCTCTTTCCCTCAGTCTTTCCCAGTTTCAGGGTCTTTTCCAATGAGTCAGCTTTTCACATCAGGTGGCCAAAGTATTGGAGCTTCAGCTTCAGCATCAGTCCTTCTAATGAATATTCAGGGTTGATTTCCTTTAGGATGGACTGGTTTGATTTCCTTTCTGTCCAAGGGACACTTAGGAGTCTTCTTCAGTACCACAGTTTGAAAGAAGCATCAATTCTTTGGCACTCAGCCTTTTTTATGATCCAACTCTCCAGCACTCTTAACACATATTTTGGATTGGTTGATATATTGTCTACTTTAATTCAACTCTAGTTCTACTCCAAGATGGAATCTCGACTGCTTTTAAAAAGTCTTAGTTATTATCAAATTCACAGGAAAAAATAGACATTTAATTCATTGCATGCTAAGTCGTGTCCAACTCTATGTGACCTTATGGACCATAGCCTGCCAGGTTCCTCTGACCATGGGAATTCTCCAGGCAAGAATATTAGAATTGCCATGCCCTCCTCCAGGGAATCTTCCCAACCCAGGGATCGAACTTGCATCTCGTGGGTTCTTTACCACTAGTGCCACATTTAACTCATTATAGTCTTTGTTTTTGGCTAACTATACAGCCTGCTGAACTTCCCCAACCAGGGATTGAACATGTGCCCCCTACATTGGAAGTGTGGCATCTTAGCCACTGGACCATCAAGGAAGTCTCTAACTCATTAGTTCTTTGAATATTCCCCATTTAAAATGCTATTTTTAATACCAATGGTCCTGAGGATCCTGGACTATAGAGCAGTGCTGCTAATTCATTCTGTATGTACTAGATGGTCATTAATGACTACCCCATGCCCTGCTGATCCCACACTCTCCTCCTCTCCAGCTCCCCTCAGTCCAGATGTTAATGGGGAGGCATCTGGCTGAGCAGGTAGCCTCTAGGTCTTAGGGGGTCTTCCTGACTGGTTAAGTGCCCGTGCTTTACCAGTTGTTCAGTATTTTGAACATCATCCCAGAACTGGGTTAGTCTTACATTTGTTTTCTGAATGAGAATTTCTGTTGGACAAACTCAGTTTGGTCTCTCTCCCCTGAAACCAAGTAGCTGTCTTCTCTAGTGGGATCAGTGTACCCCAAGTACATCCTAAACTCACCTGAGAGTCACTGAGACAAAGCAAGTTGGAAGGCCTGAGCTGTGAGACCATCGCTGACATGTGCAGCACCCCAGGAAGACCTGGTGTCGCGGCCAGCACAGTCAAGGAGCAACCCCCGTAAGGAGGACGCGAAGGAGAACGCCCGCTTAGAAAAAATAAGAAGACAGAAAGATGGGGTTGAGAGGATCAGACCTCATTGTCTGATACCAACTTTATTAGGTGTTTAGTATATATAGGATAACATACGTGACTTATGACATCTATTAGGTTACTTTGATCTAGATAGTCATTTACCAGACCTTTACCATTGTGTTTAGGACACAATGCCTAGTTACTTGAAGTGCGATAAGCACCAGTGAGCAGAACATAGCTATCAGACATCTTGGAGACACAAGGTCACACATTTTTTAGGGAGGCGGGACAGAGAGCTTAGGGCATGTCTAAGGCTCAGGGATAACGCTCGAGCAGCTCCCAAAACTTTAACCCTTAGAATGGGATTCTAAAAGCTAAAGTAGGAGCCCAGCCCTACCACTCACAAACTGTGTGATTTGTGGCAAGTTCTTAAACCTCTCTGAGCCTGCTTGTGAGATGGAGATTATACCCATGACCCAGCCCTGCCTTAATGGATTGTTGTAAGGCTCAAATGAGATTAAGTATGCTTTGCAAGTATAGGGTACTGCTGTTGATTTTGCATTATGTTGGGGTAGGGTAGGGAGAAACAAGAGAATTTCCACAGCCATTGCCTTTTATCCTGGTCATGACACCATGGCAACCAGTAATGGCTAGGCAGGACGCTCCGGTATGACAGAAAGCAGAGGTGGCAATGAAGGACAGGGACTCCAGAATCTGCCCGTCATGGTTCAAGTTCAGTGTCTACTATGTATCTGCTGTATGGCCTTGGACAAGCTTCTCAGTTCTAATGTGATGATAAAAGAATAGCACCCACTTCACAGTGTTGCTGGTGAGATTATAAGTGTCCAGATCAGTGCCTGGCACATGGTAGTACTATAAAGTGCTAAATGAAAGCATCTGTAGTGAATTTGATTTTTTTTTCTTTTATTAATTCCCAGGGCTCCAGATTGACAAAAGTGAAAAAAATTTAAAAGGCTGTCACACTTTCCAAAAAATTTCATAAAATATATATTTGCATAAACCAAGAAAATTAATGCCTTGAGAATTACATGTTACCAAGAATATATGGAACAGGAACAAGGATATACATTACCAAGTTTGTACTCATCCCCATAACATCCGAGTGGCCAACAAGTAACTTGTTCTAATACCTTGTGGTTTTTCAAGGAGAGAGGAAAAAAAGAATATGGTTAAAAACTAAAGAACAAACTAGACTTAGGGACGTGCTTACTTGATTGTGTCACTCTTTTCCCATCATATTCCATGAATATGATGCCAGGAATTTAAAAGTAGATCCTCACTGAACAGTTTACATTAAGTGTCCCACAAGTGGTTTCTTAATGGAAAATATGAATATTGGAGATAAAAACCTAAGTTTTAAAACCATGAAATTGCCTTGTTGTCTATACTGCCAGCAGTCTGAAGAATTTGATAGAGCACCTCCTCAGCTTAGTTAGGAAAAACTGCTCCTAGTTTCTTTGCAAGAAGATATTTGGCACCCAGTCCCATCACTTCATGGGAAATAGATGGGGAAACAGTGGAAACAGTGTCAGACTTTATTTTTGGGGGCTCCAAAATCACTGCAGATGGTGACTGCAGCCATGAAATTAAAAGATGCTTACTCCTTGGAAGAAAAGTTATGACCAACCTAGATAGTATATTCAAAAGCAGAGACATTACTCTGCCGACTAATGTCCGTCTAGTCAAGGCTATGGTTTTTCCTGTGGTCATGTATGGATATGAGAGTTGGACTGTGAAGAAGGCTGAGCACCGAAGAATTGATGCTTTTGAACTGTGGTGTTGGAGAAGACTCTTGAGAGTCCCTTGGACAGCAAGGAGATCCAACCAGTCCATTCTGAAGGAGACCAGCCCTGGGATTTCTTTGGAAGGCATGATGCTAAAGCTGAAACTCCAGTACTTTGGCCACCTGATGCGAAGAGTTGACTCATTGGAGAAGACTGATGCTGGGAGGGATTGGGGGCAGGAGGAGAAAGGGACGACTGAGGATGAGATGCCTGGATGGCATCACGGACTAGATGAATGTGAGTCTGAGTGAACTCCGAGAGATGTTGATGGACAGGGAGGCCTGGCGTGCTGCAATTCATGGGGTCGCAAAGAGTCGGACACGACTGAGCGATTGAACTGAACTGAAAGAGTAGCATCATGTGCTGGGAGCTATTGATTAAAAAGAAAGTAAACCATCCATTCTCTTTTCTCTGGATGAAAAATAGCAAGACTTTTTCTACCTGACTGAAATCGACTGCCTGTTGTTGCCGCCTTAGTTGAAAAACAAGTCTAATTTAATACATGGCTGAGGCAGACACCACTACTGAACAGCATTCATTAAATTAAAATCTGAAATAGCACTGAGAAGTTTTGAAATGACTGTACTTGGTGACATTTTTCAAATCATGCATTATACCAAACCATGAATGACAGTAATCATTTGAGACCATTCAATTTAAAATATTGAGGTAAAATTCACATAAAATTAACCACTTTAAAATAAACAATTCAGTGACATTAGTACAGTCACAATGTTGGGGAGCTGTCACCTCTGTCTAGTTCCAAAATATTTTCATTACCCCCAAGGAAAATCCTGTACCCATTAAATGCTCACCTCCCACTCTTCCAGGCTTTATTCCTTTTTATGATGAAGACTAATTACAGGGACTCGCGCGCGCGCGCGCGCGCGCGCGTGTGTGTGTGTGTGTGTGTGTGTGTGTGTGTCTGTGACTTTGTGTTCTTTGTTTTTTTTAAGTCATTTGTTTGGTTCTTTCTTAAAATGTGCCTTTTGTTTCAAGGGTGAATGATCTTATTAAGTTTGGAAATTTAGGCAAACTTGACCTTTGTGATTTTAGAAGGTCAGAACTGTCGGTAGAGATGACTCTGTGACTTAAACGTAAGCACTGATTGGGGAGGATTCATTATTAGACGTAAGTGGGCAAGGTTAACTTCTGTTCAAGACGTTGAAATCTTTCAGAACTCTTAGAAACTCAGAGAGAGTTTCTCCAAAAAATGTGAAGTTTTCACATATATCCTGTTTTCTTTACTTCCTTACATTCTGCTTTTTGCTCTCCTCCCATTCTTTACTGTCATCTAAAGGAGAGAGAGTCTATTCAGATTGCCAGCGAAGGCCAATCTTACTCTTGTAGGGGTGGCCGCTGTGTCCTGCCTGGGATGCTATGGTGGAAAGTGAGTTCTCTTTCTGGCATCTGACAAGTAAGCCAGTTTGCAGTGGGGAACTCCTAAAGTAAATAGTTTGTTTCTCTAATTACTTATTATTTCCATCACACATTCGTTGTAATGTTGAGCATAGATCATCAGAGCATTTTAGAGAAAGATTAGAGAAAATCTTAGAAGGCTTTACTCTTTTTCTTCTAAATGCCTATTTGCAGTAATTTTAAAATGTATGCCATTGATCTACATAGATTCAGTTGATTTTGCATAGATATACTGTGTGTAAGTCTACTCTCTGTACATCGAAGTGTAAATTCACAAATGTTTCAGGAAGTGCTTTCTACAGGAACTCAGACATTTTTTGTTTTCCTTAATCGTTTGCTGTTTTATATATGAATGCATATTGCATCTAAATATTTATGAATTGTGGTTGCTTAAAGCATGATATACTATTCATTTATATTCAAGGAGAGTAAAATAATAATAGAGATTGTCTCTGAAACTAAATAAACTACAGGTGCAGAGTCACATTTACTGTCCAAGTCTGTAGCTAAGAGAGGAGATAAAAGGAAAATGAAAGAGTGAAATAAAATTTGTTTCACTAGCATAATTGTTATTTGTATGGAGTAGTAACAATAATCAGAAATATCAGAGCCTTTAAAAAATATTTTTCACACCAAAATTATGAAAGTAATGTGTGCTCATGATAGAATTTTATGCATAATTTTGATCTTATCCTGTGTGAAATTTTGTGCCCTACATTTTTCACTCAATATGGTAATTAAACATTCCCCAATATGTGAAACTTGCTCTCAATAGATATTATAGATATCTATTATAGATATAGATATCATAGATATCTATTATAGATATATATCTATAATTTTTTTTTTTTTTTTTTTGGTTGTGTGGCTTGCAGGATCTTAGTTCCCTGACCAGGGATTGAACCTGGGCCATGGCAGTGAAAGCACTGAGTCCTAACCACCCGGAAACTCCCTAGACATCATTTAATTTAATAAAGTTATGCTGATAAATGTTATCTACTGATAAGAAAAAGAAGATGTTTAATCAAAGTGTCTGGCTTTATTCAAAGAGTTTGGTTGGTCCAAAAGCACATATTGTCCATGTAAACAATTAACCCCTTAGAACTGCTTATGGTCCAGACTGAGTTACTGTTTCATATCTTTCAGCTCTTTAGTGTTATTAATGGTTGAATTATGTATTAACTGTTCTCATACATAAGATGTTCATTCTCTCTGAGCATGAAGAGATAAGGTAATAGTTTTCTCAAAATAAATGGATAGTGATGTTGATATGAAATGTTTAGATTTGAAGCCTAATCATTTAGGAGAGAGCCAAACTTCTAGCTGTTTTTCATGGTTTTAATTGTAGACATTGATCCTTTTATGAAAATATATATATCACCATTTGAAATTTTTATAGTAAGGAACTTTAATTAATAATCCTATTTTGGCATAAAAGCACCTTTCTTTTATTGTGCAGGAAAATAAGATGTGTGTGTGTGTGTGTGTAGCTGGGAATTCTTATTTGTTATATTAATTATTTGAAGCTTCTCATGGGAAGATTCACCTTTTTATACTTATGTTAGTCTGTTAATAATGTTTTATTATGTGGTTTATGTGAAGATTTAAATATGTAAAAATCTGTGCTGCCTATAAGGATATTTTAGGATTTGGAATATGTGTAATTATTTTCATGATCGTGTTATAATTCATGAAAAAAATTGCATAGAGTAAAACTTAAATTTTTTTTTTTCTTCAGCCAGATGAATTGTACTTTGAAGAAGGTGATATTATCTACNTTTTTTTATAACAAGGGACGCAACATGCAAAATCCAGACTATTTGAACTCTTTAGAACAAACTATTTTCTTCAACAAATATATTGTGAAGGAGTGAAAAAAAATATCAGTGAAGGGGGAAAATATAGACTAAAAGAGACTTAAGAGGCAAATCATCCAGTCATAGTGTGTGGCCTTATTATGAGACATATCAGAAATTTTGAATATTGTGCATATTTGATGATATTAAGGAACTGTTGAAAAAAACTCTAAGCTGTGATAATGGTATTATCAGTAGGTCTTTGAGAAAGTCCTTATCTTTTAGAGGTTCATATTGAAGTACTTACAGATAAAGAATATGATGTCTAGGATTTATTTCAGAATAATCTGAAGGGGAGGGGAGTTGTAAGTGAGGTAATACATGAAACAGTATTGGCTATGAGTAAATAATTCATGCAGTTAAGAAATGGGTATGTGTAGATTCCTTATATGATTCCTTCTACTTTGGTACAGGTTTGCATTTTTTTTATGATTAAAAAGTTACCCAAAAAACCAAAAATGAAATAGATCTTTAGAAAATCAAATATATGTATATCTTGAGACTAAGAAATTAGACTTTGGGCAAAAAAAATCTTATAGATAGTCTAAACATAATTGTTTCACTTCTCTTTCATATTATCTCTGTGTGATTNAACCAAAAATGAAATAGATCTTTAGAAAATCAAATATATGTATATCTTGAGACTAAGAAATTAGACTTTGGGCAAAAAAAATCTTATAGATAGTCTAAACATAATTGTTTCACTTCTCTTTCATATTATCTCTGTGTGATTTGTTTGAACACTGAAACTCTTCGATGAATTGTATTTGATTTTTTGCAGGCAGATGTGTGTATATTTGTAATTTAATGATAAGGGGAATGGATAACCATAAGTAGGGAAACAGGAAGCTTGATGAATGTGACCAGGGCTGATGGAGGTACTGTTCAAAGCAGTAATTCCGCATTTGAATTGGAAGCATGTATTTTATCTAAAATAAGACAAAAACATCTCTTGCTCTAGCCTTTGAAAAGGCTAAAATGATGCCAGCATGAGCCACATGGTTTTAATAGTGGTTGAATGTAAACTGGATTTGGTGTCACTTAATTTAACTCTTCTTTCACCAGAGTGATACCAATTGGTGGAAAGGTACCTCCAAAGGCAGGACTGGACTGATCCCAAGCAACTATGGTAAGATGGCTGCAGTGGCTTTACTTGGGCTGTGTTCTGTGCATTCTCGATTATCTAGTTCCTGAGGCCTTTCTGCTTTCTCCTATGGCTGAGAAATTGATGGAGTCTTTGCTAGTCTGGGACATTTTCAACTCTGAGCCTTCTCTTAATAGAGTGGTCATGGACCCTGAAGGTGCTTGAACTTGACTCTTTGGCTTAAGAAAATGCCCACTGTAACATTCTTGAAAGAATGCTTTTGGCTTTACTTTACTTTATTCAAGGTTAGAACATTTTTCTTTTTCTTTGCTTTCTCTTTTGTTTTTTAGACTAGCCCTTTCTTTAGTAAGTTACTTTGCCTTGTTATGTTAATTAATGTCTGGGGCAGTGATGTTCATGAAATGAATAATAGCACAGTGAGACGTGGGCGCTTGCCATGAAGCCACTTCTAGTTGCAAGGGGGACAAAGCAGACTTTCATAGGAATCTTCAAAATAAAAAGTGCACACAAATTGATAAACCAAGGGTCCCGGTTTTTAATTCTTCTTTTACTCCTAACAATGAGGGACCTTACTTAAGGGACTTAACTGGTGCCCGTGGGACCATTTCTCCATCTGTATCATGAGAAGTTTGATTCAAATCACTTCTAAGGTTCCATTGGACATTTTAATTAAATATATCCTCAGACCAGTAGTGCTTGCATCAGGCACTAGTTCCAAACATTGTAAGGTGACTTACAAAATTTCTAGGAAGCACTTCACAGTTTCTAGGGGAGGGGAGGGAAGAGGAGGAGAGGGAGAGGTTCCAAAGGAGAGGAGGGGAGGAGAGGGGGAAGGGAAATGAGTGAGGCTAAGGCCTTTCACACAGGGGCCTCACTTACCTGGTCAAAGGGCCATACCATTCTGGATTTTAAAAAGCTTTAAACATTTCTACACTCCTCTTTGAAATCCCAAATGAACAACTTCTGTGCACTCCCTTCCCAGCTGCTCAGAGATACGGAGGGTGCAATATGTTCCTCAGTTACTAGATCCCTGGTAGCCAAGGGAGTGTCCAGTTATAGCCCTCTGGTGGGAGGGGTGCCTCTGAAGTCTCATTTGAGCAACAGTCTTCATGTGGTCACTCCTGCTGATTCTGGGACAGCAGTGAACACACCTTTCTTAGAGGCAGGTAGGCGTGCTGATTGCCCTTTCTGAATACAGAAAGCAAAATATTTCTCCTTTACCCCACCCCTCTTATGCATGCATACAAGGGAAACAATTATTTTCAGCCATCTTCAAAGCAGGATGTTTTTAAAGAATGTAAAAATGAACCTCGAATGCTTTCTTTTGCAATTTGCTGACTAAATATCTTGTTGAAATATCTGAGCAAGCTAGTATGCAGGCCTTGGTTCTGTGTGTTTTTATTTATTGTTGTTATTCAGTTGTCCAGTAGTGTCCAACTCTTTGTTACTCCAGGGACTGCAGCCCACCAAGCTTCCCTGTCCCTCACCATCTCCTGGAGTTTGCCCAAGTTCATGTCCGTTGTTTTTATTTATACTTCCAATTAATTGCTGCATTTATTTCTGTTTATACTCCCAGGTAATTGTTGTGTTATTGTCTTAATTTGGTTTCTTTTGACACATTCAGCTTTTTTCAAAGCACAAAACATCACTTTGATTTTCTGCCATTTTTAAAATCCACAGTAAGTCAGCATAGCTGTATAGTGAAAGGTTCTGGCATTTCTGAAGCTTGGGTACTAAGCTGATTTCACGGAATCCTTTGAGTTGCCTTCTCAGTATCAATTTGCACTTTTTCTTTTCAATCTAGTGGCAGAGCAGGCAGAATCCATTGACAACCCATTGCATGAAGCTGCAAAAAGAGGTAGGTATGATTCTTTTCAATTGAGATAAACAGTACAGTAAAACATACAGATAATAATTATATAATTTGATGACTTTTGACAAATGTATACACCGATGTAACCAACACCCAGGTCAAGATCTGGAATATTTGCATTATCCCCAAAAGTTCCTTTCCCAGTTAAATCCTTGCCTCCTACAAAGGCAGGCTCCATTCTGCCTTCTTTCATTCTACGGAAATGTGTGATTTTAATTTTTAAAATGTCAGCAAATACTTTTGAGCCCCTTACCTGCCTTGTGCTTAGTGGCAAGTGGAAAGGCATGGTCTGTGACTTTCAGAGCTTAGAATCTGGCGGGGAGAGATGTGTGTAGCACATCTTTACAAGACATTGTGATAAGGACCGTGGTTGAAGGGTGGGTCAGTTAAACAGGCTATAGAGGCTAGAGTGAGTAACTGGCCTCATTCAGGGCAGAGGGTTGGGGCCTCTCGGGGGCCCGGGCTCTGGGAGAGTGTTGGTATAGGGCTGGTATGTATGGGAGGATGGACTTGGGGAGGAAAGGAGCACCAGAGATGGGATTTGAATTGGGTTGGCCAAAAAATGTTTGGATTTTTCTGTAAGATGTTATAGAGTACATGGGACTTGATCCTATTGATCAGCAGTTCTCCACTGAAGGGTAATTCCTCTCTCCAGACTTTGGGACATTTGGCAATATCTGGAGGGATGCTGGCACCTTTTGGGTACAGGCTGTGGGTGTCTTTCAACACCCTGCAGAGCACAGTACTGCTCCCATAACAGAGTATCCTCCAGTGCCAGATGTCAGTTGAGAACCCTGCCCCAGATAATGGGGAGTTTTTGTCAGGCTACAATAAGCTCCCATTTAATTTTAGATTTTCTTGAAATCTGAATATATAAAAGGAAATTATTGGTTTAGGATTATGCATAAATAGAACTACTAAATCGACTTTTAAAAATTTCTAGATATTAAAAAAAATTTTTTTAAGTAAATATTTAGGGCATTTAGCCCAGAGGATTTTAAATTAATAGCTATACTTTAACATAAAGAACAGTACTTTGAGTAGGTTATTTAGTTTTTATGTCCTTGTAGGAACTGAAAGTGTGTTTTAAATATGACTATGAGTAGTGTCTACTTGTTCTTAGGTTTGATTGTTTTTTTTTCCCCCTCAAAGTTTTAGGAGTTCACAAAGGAAAAACAGTTTTTTCCACAGTGTAAAAATACCTTAGGTAGACCCATTTTAGCAATTGTTCCCATTAACCTACCATTAAAAATTGATGTTAATGCTTTCCATTAATAAACTGGAAGTCAAGATGTACCATAGAGAATGCATTACAAGGGCAGGTTTTAATTTCAGACTTGCTGATTAATCCTTTGCAAATACAAATTTATACAGGATGAAATTGATTTAAAAGCAAAACAAAACAAAACAAAATTTTTTCATGTGTTTTTATAATTATAAAACGTTTTCAGGCAACTTGAGCTGGTTGAGAGAGTGTTTGGACAACCGAGTGGGTGTTAACGGTTTGGACAAAGCTGGAAGCACTGCCCTCTACTGGGCTTGTCACGGGGGTCACAAAGGTATTACATTTTGTTTGTTACCGTAAATGTCTTTGCCACTGAAAATGTGCTTCATCTAGGGGAGCTAGAGTTAGAGAAATGAAAAAGAAAAATTGGTTATTCTTTTTAAATTCTTCAGAACATCAGCGTTTTAAAAGCCCAGTTCCTGAAAGTTCTGTAAAACTGTAGGTGCAATGTGACTGGTCAGCCTCACTGTGGGCATCTTTCCACTTAAAAGAGTGAAAGCTTCCTTTCCTCTCTCAGGCTTGGAAGAGCAACAGGAAAACAGCAGTGATATAAAAACAAACCCCACTGTCTAACCTCACTGAAACAAGGGCCACAATTGACTCCTCTAGCTTAGTTTATCCCCCAAAGCTTTTATGATTTACATTCTAAGTTTAAGATTTAGCAGAAGGACATCATTTGCTTGAGTTGGTGATTAAGTTGATCACTTTCTCTCTTATAATCAATAATAATGACAGATGGAATTTCTAGATGTATTTCAGCCTGGCCGAGAATCTACGGCAACCTACTACTCTCTTGCTCCCTCTTTCTACGGCACACAGAAAATAATCCCAATAGTATTAGGAAACAAAGAATCCAAAAAGTAAAATAGCATGGCCAAAGGAAAATTTAAGCACAAATTAGTGATATGAGTGTTAAGTACCCCAGCAAATGTAAAAATATTCCTATCACAGATGTCGTGTGAAAATGCAAAAGCCAAAATATTTGAAAAAAATTATCCCTAAATAATTCTGTTTTTTAGAGTCTTAAGTCTTCTATTTACATAAATGTCTAAAAATTTGTTATAAGGAGTTTTTTGAAGATTCTTCTAAAAAGAATCCTTTTAAAATTATTATGCAGAGTCTTATCAGGCTTTTATTCCTATTCTTTAAAAAAGATTGTTTCTATTTGAATTTCAGATATAGTGGAAATGCTGTTTACTCAACCAAACATTGAACTGAACCAACAGGTGAGTTTGCTTACGCAGAAATCATTTAACCTGCCTGCCTTGCTCTCACAGTACAGCTTATAGGTGTGTAAAATCCTGTCTTGAGGTCTTGAAACTCAATTTTCCCCATTTATTATTTTTCATAAAACTTTTAATCTAAATACTTCAAGCACATAGTTAAAAATTATTTTTGCACTAAAATGCAAACTGTATAAAGCTCAGAATGCCTGCCACAGTCCTAGTATATCACTTTAAGCTTTTAGTGCTTTCCTCTTATCTTCACACTACTGAGAAATATGTTTGTGGAGCTGTCTCATAATTCACCATCTTCCTAAGTGTTTTGGCATCCTATCTGGCAGGTAGAGCAATCCATGCTTGTCAACAGCCTGTCATCTTCCACCACCCAACTTCCAATCTTTCCTCCTTTGGTTCTCCTAATATATCATAATTTTTGGTATATTACTATATAATGCTCATGGTATTGTGGCTGTTCAATATTTTTCACTGTTTATATAATTTATTTTGTTTCTGTATTTATAGCCTTTTATTTAGTACTTTTTTTTTGTATCCGACAAAGACCTCTACAATATTTTGTCCTCTCTTGATATACTTTTCTAAAATGTATATGATAATTGCTTTCTCGTTTTTCTTCTGGAACCATGCTGAAGGCCTCCATCTTCATTCTCTGATTGGAGCAGCTTGATCTCCACTACTCTTTGATGTCTTCCTGGGAAACCCTTCACTGCACACCTGTGTTGTGTCCTCACTTTTCTGAATCTTGTGTCTTCCATTAGTTGAAGAACACCTTCAGTAGATTCCTGGGAAAGGGAGCTTGGGCTTGATTATTTGGCCGATAGAATTCTGGTTTGAATTACTCTGTATTTTTGAGCACGAACAGTAATAACTCACACTCTTTCTCGGCCACCGACTGCCCCACTGTTTGGCCTGAGCTCACCTACCAACTCCGCCGTGGTGATGACAGAAGGGCACAGGTTGCTTCTGTAAAGCAACATTCTTCACCTCTTTGGTGGCTTTTTGGATATGCATGCCCTAGTGGCCTGGGCAGTTTCACGAGTGTTCTGAAAGTGAACATGAACATTTGAACTTCTTGATTTGCATGATTTCTGGGTTTTTCCAGGTTTTCCAGGTTTTTCTGGGGTTTTCTGGGTCAGGTGAATAGCAAACCATTTTTAGAGGTCACTGCAGGCCGCTTACCAGTAAAGCAATTATATACATATTTTAAAATATTTCCTGCTATTCACTATACTATATTTTTTTCCCTCTGAGATCTGTTAGTTTTGTTTTGATCTTTCTTCAAATACTGGATACAAATACATAGGGCCTCAAATACTGCCTTTGTCCATTCATGTTTGAGTGTGACTAGAAGCTCTGTGTGACTGGTGGGTTTCTCTGTAGGGTGAAGTGGTGAGGTCCTCACTGTTTTTCTGGCTTATACCCAGATGCCAGTTAAAATAGTCACTTCCTCCTCTCTGTTGGGGCTGTTCAACTCTATCAGAGCAGCATTCTCCAGCTTCCTTCTTGGGGTAGATGCTAGACTATACACACTGGGGCCGTGTGTATGTGTGTGTGTGTCTACACACTGGGGCCGTGTGTGTGTGTGTGTGTGTGTGTGTGTCTACACACTGGGGCTGTGTGTGTGTGTGTGTGTGTGTGCAAACTGGGGCAGTGGTGTGAGGGTATGTGGGGTAGGTAAAGGCAGCTACGAGAGGGGTCTTAACTGCTTAGTGCGTAGGTTTTTCAGCTAGCCCCCTGCTTTTAATTCCTGGCTTCATTACCACCTTCTCATATGCCTCCAAGTTCCATAAGCTTGGAAACTGTCTGGTTAATTTCAAAATATGATAATTCTACCATCTGTACTGGGTCATCTGACAGCAAGGAGAGAGAAAGGTGATCTAGGGTTTGGAGGTTCTAATTACTCAGTAGAAACACTTTCACCTAGTATCTTGGTTTCACTCCCATGCCTCCTTTCTGCTTCAGTCTCCAGTGTCTCCAATTCCTCATTCATGCTGATTTCTGCAGGGACAGATCTGCTTGCTTCCTCCTGTTATCTCCCTCTGTGAGCATCTGCATTTCCACATGTGCTCTGCCAAGTCAGTTGCTCCTTGCCATCGCATTCCCTCTCCCCATATGACTCATCACTCATCTCTTGAGTCTCTTTTCCCTCTTTGGAATTTTATATGGTTTTTTCACTTTGTTCTCATTTTAGATTTACTTAGACTAGAGTAAACCTCAATTTGTATATATTTTCAATCCTTACTCTCTTTTTAAAAAATGCTGCTCTCTCTTGTTATCACCATAGAACAAACTGGGAGACACAGCTTTGCATGCCGCTGCCTGGAAGGGTTATGCAGATATTGTACAGTTGCTTCTGGCAAAAGGTAAAGTGTTTAGTTTTTCTGGTCTTGGATCACTCTGAAAATCAAGCTCCATCCAATTATACCATTTAAAAATAGTAGGGAAAATAATGGGCTTCTTATTTTATAACCGGGATTTTGATCTCTGTCTGCATCATGGAGTTTTTCTGATAAGATAAAATTATTGAGGTGGTTTATGTTTTTCATTTTAAATCAAAAATTTGATAAGCTTTAGCATTATATATGTTACTTTTAGTAAGAATTTATTTTTCTGCAGGATTTAATCCTACATTTCTACAGGATTAAAGGCACCTAGAAGGAAGGTATGTGTGTGTGTTTGCATACATGTGTGTGTACACACATACAGAGGAGATCTCTCTAAGAAAGCTGTGTGGGTAAAGTTGCTGAGGCCCCAGGTTCTCACAGGCAAGTCTTGATTAGATAAGAAAGGTTGCTGTGGCATGGTGTCCTGCTTTGAGCTGAGCAGGTGCTCAGTGTACAGCAAATGAGAAGATGCCTCGATTCCACGTTTTTACACAAGTCAGAAGGAACAGTGAAATAATAGACTCAACCATCTATTCATCTGTTTGTCCCACAAGCTTTAGTTAACCCTTGTAGGGGGCCAGGGATATCACCACACACTGCACCCTGGTCTAGAAGCCTATAATATAGGATACTTGAGTTCCCAGCCTGCATGTCATGTGGATGTACTATCTTTAGGGATCCTCGGAGCAATGCTGTGAGTTTTTGATTTGAAGTTTGTTGATGATGTAAGCTCTAGGAATAAGAGATCAGACACCTTGATGACCTCTGTATCAAAAGTATGCCAAGAGATGTGTTGTCTGCTATGGCAGTCACTAACCACACAGGCTGCTGAGCTCTTGAGATGAGGCTAGTCTGAATTGAGATGTGCTAGAAGTGGAAAATGAATATCAGATTTTGAAAACCTAGTGGGGGAAAAAAAGTGATGTTTCAATAACTTTTATATTGGTTACATGATGGAGTGATAACATTTTGGATATACTGGGTTAAGTAAAATATATTGTTTAAATGAGTTTTACGTGTTGAAATGCAGCCACTAGAAAAGTTCAAATTACATCTATGGCTCACATAATTTTCCATTGGGCAGCACTGGTTGAAATGGTTTTCCTCTGGTATCCTGTCTCTGAACATTTCCCATCCTGACAGAAATCATGTATGTAAAGTAAGATATGATTAATCACAGAATTGTGAACACACAGGATGTTTGACCTGTAGCACAGTGAGAGAATGAGGTTTTCTATATAACCCCAGCTGTGGATAGATCTCAGGCTCTTCACGAGAGATTTTTCACACACAGTCACCATATTCCTAATTAAATGTACTTTCTCTTTCTTTTTCTTTTTTTTTCCTGTTTTTTTTTTTGCGATATTTTTGTGCCTTTGAGTTTTAGGACATTTATTTTTTGTTTACCAAAGAGGATGTGTTTGTAGAGAAAATGGCACTCTCAAACAATGTGGCAGAAAGTGTAACTTGGTAAGCCTTCTTGGAAGGCAATCTGACAGTAGCTAACAGAATGAAATCATACATATCCTTATATTTCAACACTGCTAGAAAAACATCCTTCAGAAATACATAAAAGATGTGTTTCCAGGAGGTCCATGGCAGTATTATTGTGATAATGAATATTAGAGTCTAAGTGCCCCTCAGAGGGGTGGTTAAAGAAATCTTGGAACATCCACAAAATGGATTAATTATCAGTGTTTAAATAAATTGAGTTATAAGTATGTGTACTGCTAAGGAACAAATAGCATGATATATTGTTAAGCTGATAAAACCAAAACTAGTATGGCAGAGGCCAACGCAATATTGTGAAGCAATATTCTCAAATCAAGAAAATATCAAAACTATTGGTTATGAGTGAGGAGAGGGAAGGGGGAAGGATAAAATAAAGCTAGGGGATTAAAAGGCACAAAGTACTGTGTATAATAATAACTATAAATGGAATATAACCTTTAAAATTTGTGAATCACTGTTATAC
Organism: Neotragus pygmaeus; assembly: GCA_006410875.1. NCBI lineage: Eukaryota > Metazoa > Chordata > Mammalia > Artiodactyla > Bovidae > Neotragus > Neotragus pygmaeus. Next base: position 1,343,374 of record SJYV01025334.1, read on the forward strand.
AACTGAAACATATAGTATTATACATCAACCATACATCAGTTTATTTTTTTTAAAGGACAATACCACTGGCAAAAAAAAAAACAACCCACATCAAATTACAGACCAATACCTGTAGTATGATTTTCTATATGTGTCTACAAGTGTCTGTGAATGCACTCTTGCATGTAAGGGAGATGGGAACTGATGCCCACTTGTTGGGAATGGTCACCTATGTGGAAGGTAGAAGATGGGGAAGGAAGGGGTTAGTTGAGAGCTGAAATGAGACATAAGCTTTTGTTTAGCATATGTCTGTATTTTCAGATCTTTGACAATGAGAATATATTTATGAATTCTGATGTAATTTATAATAAAGATGGGGAAAAGGTGAGTGGAAGATGAGCTATGCAAACAATGGATTGCCTCCAGATTTCAAGGTTTACTAATTCTGCTAATAATGTTTGAAAGTATACTTAAGATAAATATTAATCTCCTCAAGCTCAACCCACATTGTCTTTTCTAAAGACCTTCTTGAACGAAAGAGGCAAAGGGTGTATTGCAAGGCATATTGAGTCTAACTGATCTAATGTTGTACATGGAGATAGTAAACTTCTCAGGGAAAATTTCACGTGCAGTTCTACAGGGACTTGAAAGGAAAGGCTGTATTCCAATTGTATATAATTATTACAGGTGCAGCAGTAAGCTCCCTGATTAAAGATGCCAAATATGCTGTTGCTGTTTCGTGAAAGTTTTACTGAAAGAGCTTTAGGGCCAGATGATTCTGTCGTTAGTTTTGCCAAAAGTGATGTTTTGATGGAAAGAGGATTGGCTGCTCTATAACTAACATCATTACTGTTTATTATAGAAGAAAGTTCAGAGAGTAAATCCTAAGAGTTCTCATTACAAGGAAAACATTTTTTAATATTCTTTTAATTTTGTGTCTATGTGGGATGATGGGTGTCCACTCAACTTGTGATAATCATTTCATGATGTTTGTAAGTCAAATCATTATGCTATGTACCATAAACTTATAGTGTTGTGTGTCAATTATATCTCAGTATAACTTGAAGAAAAGAAAGAGGGGAAAAAGAAACTTGAAAAAAAATGATTGGCTGCTACTATAGAGTCTTCAAAACACCTAATTTCCTTTCTTGTGTTGGGGAAGGTGCTAGAACAGACCTAAGAAACAATGAGAAGAAGCTGGCCCTGGACATGGCTACTAATGCTGCCTGTGCATCTCTCCTGAAAAAGAAACAGGGAACAGGTACTTGATTTTCATCCTTTTCCCTCATAATGCCATTGCGACTTAAGATTTAGCGATTCAGTATTGAGGAAAGATTTTCTTGCTGAATTCTACAGATGATTCTAGAGTTAGATTTTATATCCTTGGTCTGAATCAGAACCTCCAACATGGACAAATATATCTGTAAAAATAAATTTATAGAGATATTGATCTTTTGCTGTGATTAGTATGTTTCTCCTTGCAATCAAGTTCTAATTACTTTGCTTTCTATTCTATATATAATGAAATATTTCTATTTATTTTTATCAAAGAACCATTGTTTCCATATTCTTGTTTTAGATTATATATATATATTTAGATTTTTTAATTGAAGGATAATTGCTTTACAGAATTTGTGGTTTTCTATCATACATCAACAAGAATCAGCCATAGGTACACCCATGTCCCCTCCCTCCCAAACCTCCCTCCCCTCTCTCTCCCCACCCCACCCTTCAGCCTGTTGCAGAGGACCTGTTTGAGTTCCCTGAGTCATACAGCAAATTCCCATTGGCTATCTGTTTTACACATGATATTGTAAATTTCTGTTACTCTCTCCATGCATCTCCCCTTCTCCTTCCTCTCCTCCCACCTTGTCCATCGGTCTGTTCTCTGTGTCTGTTTCTCCATTGCTGCCCTGAAACTAAATCCATCAGCGCCATCTCTTCAGATTCCATATATATGTGTCAGTATATGATATTTATATTTCTCTTTCTGACTTATTTCACTCTGTATAATGGGCTCTAGTTTTGTCCACCTCATTAGAACAGATTCAACTGCATTCCTTTTTATGGCTGAGTAGTATTCCATTGTATATATGTACCACACCTTCTTTATCCATTCATCTGTTCCATGTTCTGGCTATTGTAAATAGTGCTGCAGTGAACATTGGGGTACTTGTGTCTTTTTCAGTTTTGATTTCCTCAGGGTATATGTCTAGGAGTTGGATTATTGCGTCATATGGTGGTTTTATTCTTCACTTTTTAAGGAATCTCCGTACCATCTTCCATAGTGGCTGTATCAGTTTACATTCCCACTAGAAATGCAAGAGTGTTCCCTTTTCTCCACACCGTCTCCAGCATTTATTGTTTGTAGCCTTTTTGATGATGGCCATTCTGACTGGTGTGAGGTGGTATCTCATTGTAGTTTTGATTTGCATTTCTCTAATAAACAAGTAATGTTGAGCATCTTTTCATGAGCTTGTTAGATATCTGTATGTCTTCTTTGGAGAAATGGCTCTTCAGGTCCCTTTCCCTCTTTTTGATTGGGTTGTTTGCTTTTTTGGTATTGAGTTGTATAAGCTGCTTATATATTTTGGAAATTAATTCTTTATCAATTATTTCCCTTGCTATTATTTCCTTTCATTCTGAGGATTGTCTTTTCACCTTGTTTGTAGTTTCCTTTGCTGTGCAAAAGCACTTAAGCTTAATTAGATCCCACTTGTTTATTTTTGTTTTTAATTTCCATTACTCTAGGAGATGGGTCATAGAAGATCTTGCTTTGATTTATTTCATTGAGTGTTCTGCCTCTAAGAGTTTAATGATTTCTGGTCTTACATTTAGGTCTTTAATCCATTTTGAGTTTATTTTTGTGTATAGCATTAGGTAGTGATATAATTTCACTCTTGCATGTAGCTGACCAGTGTTCCCAGCACCACTTATTGAAGAGGCTGTCTTTGTCTCATTGTATATTCTTACCTCCTTTGTCAGAAATAAGGTACCCATAGATATGTGGGTTAATCTCTGGGTTCTCTATCTTGTTCCATTGGTAGCCAAAGTGTTGGCGTTTCAGCTTCAACATCAGTCCTTCCAATGAATACCCAGGACTGACCTCCTTTAGGATGGACTGGTTGGATCTCCTTGCAGTCTAAGGGACTCTCAAGAGTCTTCTCCAACACCACAGTTCAAAAGCATCAATTCTTCTGCACTTACCTTTCTTTATAGTCCAACTCTCACATCCATACATGACTCCTGGAAAAACCATAGCCTAGACTAGAGGGCCCTTTGTTGACAAAGTGATGTCTCTCCTTTTTAATATGCTAGGTTGGTCATAACTTTCCTTCCAACGAGTAAGGTTTTATGAGTGGTTATTGCTAAATATTTTTTATTTATGTATTCAACAGTTTTATGATTATAATTTGTTTCTGTTGTAAATGATGGTATCAATAGGCTGTGATCAAAATTATTCTAGACTTTGGAAACTTATCTGTTCACAGTTCTGTGGGTGGTTTTTAAAGATAGGGTGTACGATCTCAAAGATAATATCTATTGATGTGGGAGAAGAGGTTTGAAAAGTTTACATGCACTTCTATAAAAGTGAACAGTTTGGTGTTTTGGAAAGGTGTTAAAGAAAAGGTGTTAAACACATTTGTGCCATTCATGATACTCTTCAGAAATTGGCTGTTTATTTGACTTCTCAGTATGTAGCCTATTGAATGTGCTCCTCCAGATTCATTCTGATATGGTGATTTTCTGAAAAGGAGTGCTGGGGGGAGTAGAAGGATGTGCCTTGAACTCTTCCCATCCATCTCTCCTTTGTCTCTCTTTCATTCTTCATTAGCCTCCTGGCCCATGAGAAACCCAGAGGGGTTTGAAAAAAAGATGCTTGGTTGGAGAGGACATTTGAACTCAGTCCCCCCTGCATTGGGAGCATTGAGTCTTAGCCACTGGACTACCAAGAAAGTCCCATGGATATGTTTTTACTACTGTTTTCTAGAAAGGAGCTGTGCTTAATCTCTCAGTTGTGTCTGGCTCTTTGTGACCCCATGGACTGCAGCCCACCAGGCTCCTCTGTCCATGGGGATTCTCCAGGCAAGAATATTAGAGTGGGTTGCCATGGCCTCCTCCAGGGAATCTTCCTAACTCAGGAATCAAACGGGTCTCCTGCACTGCTGGCAGTTTCTTTACCAGCTGAGCTACCGGTGGCGGGGGAGGGGGCATAAATGGAAGGCTCACCTTTTGCATGCATTCATGTTGCTACTCATCATTGTGGACTCTTTAGTATTGCTTTAGAGTCCAAAGTTTAGTCTGGTCCATGTTGGTGGAGAATCACCAAAACAACTTTTTAAGAAATTTCTATTGTAGAGGGTAACTGCATGTATTTTCATTTTATCCTTAGGGTATTATCATTTTCAGAGTTCTAAAACTTGGGTCAATGAGATACTCATTTCTGTTTTAATCATTTGAATCAAATTCCAATTCATGTTTGAATTCTTGGGAAACTTATTTCTCCTATCCCTTGATTTATGAGAAGACTCAATATTATGCTGTCCCATAGTCCATTTCTAGCAGAAGCAACAAAGTACAGTCAGTTCCCTGGTCTCCTGGCTTCATTAGTCAAAAAAAAACAAACAGCCTGCCTCTCTCCTTGGCTTACCAGGGGCGCTTCCCAGAATCATCCTTCTTCCGTACATGTGTGCTAAGTTGCGTTAGTCATGTCTGAGTCTGTGCAACTCTTTGGACTGTAGCCTGCCAGGCTCCTCTGTCCTTGGGATTCTCCAGGCAAGAATACTAGAGTGGGTTGCATGTCCTCCTCCAGGGGATCTTCCCACCCAGGGATCGAACCCACATCTGCAGTGTCTCCTGCATTGGCAGGCAGTTCATTACCACTAGTGCCACCTGGGAAGCCCCATCACCTTCCTTACCTATCATCAAATTCTCGTCATAGTTCACCTCACAAATCCATTGCTCCTTTTGTTCCTTATTTTAGATGAGTGTTTATACCTGATTTTTATTTAACCTCAGTCCAGGAATAGTATAAACCATTAAACAGTTAGGGATTTCTTACTTATTTAAGCCATGAAAGTTCACTGGCAGAGCAAGTTGTCCTTTAAAGAAATTACTCATGCATAGATTTATACAGGTTCTACTAACAGAATAAGAAAGTTTTCACCAGCTGAGTGGTGCTCCCCAGCAACATTTTGACCCAGAAGCCATGTTTGAAGCCGTGTGGGAGAGACCCTTTTATTTGAGGTAGATCTCCCACTCCCTGCTGCCTTGGTTGAGTCAGGAAGAAGGATTGTGACCTAATTTCCTTTCTCTGCTGCTGACTTCCTATTGCTATATTAGTACCTCCAAAGCATCCTGACTGAGGAGTACTAATTTCTTATGAGTTAAAGGTTATCAGTCTCATGCACACTGAGTGTGATTGTGATAGACAAGGAAAATAACACACCTGCTCAGACCCCAGAGAGCTACACCTAGAAGGCTCCACATGAGCAACTGGAGCAGGAAGAAGCAGGTGGCAAAACTTTTCTCTTTTTTCCCTTCGATTTTTTTGTAGTCTTTGTAGAAAAGGGCTAGGAGGTGGATGCCCTTTTTCTCTGTTTACTCCGAGTATCTTTAGTCTACCTCTCTAAATCTGTGCAATACTCAGTTCAGTATTGAGGTGTAATCTTCGGACCTGGCACACAGAACCAAGAAATGAACTTTCATATTTCAGTTTTTGTATTATCTTTTTCTCTGCTTTTTTTCTTGTTTCATTCCCCCAGTCATCCAGTTAAAATTTTTTTTAATTTGTATTTTGATCCTAGTTGGAATAAGAGCTTGAATTCTGGGTCACATAGCTAACTGCCAACATGAACTCTAAACTAGAAGAGATATATTTTCATATTGTTGGCCACTTTTGAAAGTGCCTCTTGAATTTCTTATAGAGACAAGATAATTTACATGTTACACTAACATGAAGAGTAACTTTAGGATATAGGGGTAGGGTCAGGCCATCACTGAGGACTGAATCTTGAACCTTTAAGTTGTTCTTCCAGTTTTTAAAAGCTGGGGTATAATTTACACTAACTAAAATATGTAAATCCTAACTGAACATCTTGATTTTTTTTTTTTTACTGTGTTTTGCTTTTTTTAAAAAAATTCATTAACCTGGTTTAATTCACACTGAAATTTTGTTGTTCTTGTTGTTTTTTGGCTGCATCATGAGGCTTGTGGGGATCTTAGTTCCCCCATCAGGAATCGAACCTGGGCCCCTGAAGCTGAAGTGCAGAGTCCTAACCACTGGACAGTCAGGGAATTCCCACTGTGCTTACACTTATTAACCACAACCCCGATCAAGATGGAGGACCCTTCCCACATCCCAGAAGCCTCCCTCAGCATCCCCTGCTTCTCTCAGCATAGATTAGTTTTGCCTCTTTTCGAACTTGATATAAATGGAATCAAACAGTATGTACTTTTTGATGTCTAGCTTCTTTCATGTAACATGTCTGTGAGATTTATCCATGTTGTGTTTTTCCCTCCATCATTTATTTATTCACTTGTATTTCTGTCTCACGTTCTGGTGCTTGACTTGGAATGTGTAATCCAGGGCAGTGAGACTGAGAAAAAAATGGAAGTGAGGTAGGAGAGGCTGAGAAACACTGTTGGGAGATACATTACCATGACGGTGACGCCCCAGGATGGGCTGTTGAAGATACAGCTCATCATCAGCACTTGGCCGTATTGGAAGTTTCCAGAGAAACTGTGTCTCAGAGAGTCTATGGAAGTAAGGAAGGAAGGAGAAGGAGTTTATTAGCCTGCCTGTCTCTCACTTTGTGTTCGGTCAGCATTTGTACCATGGCAAGTTATCTTTCTCTTGCTTAAAGCAAAGTGCCAAAGTAACAATTGAAGGATAGAGAATATTTCTGATATAGCAAAACATAGGATTGTAGTAGCAAAGTACAAAAGAAAGGGGGAGAGCTTTGCTATATTTGTCTTTTTGTATTTAACTTAAAAAGCTATCACTTCACAGCCAGTTATGAAGTTCATGGGTGTGTGTGGGACAGAAGAAGATACCTTCCTCCCAGGTCTCCAGAACTCCTTTGAAGGAGAATGAAGACAAGTACAATCAACCTGGAGATTTCTAGTAGTTTGGAAGCTGGAGTGAAATCGCTGAAGCACACTTCTGTTCTGCCTATACTCACTGTTCTTTTCCCTTTCTTTTTGTTCCATGTATAAGATGTAAGATAAGTTGGTTTCTATATCCCTCATATTGACTCTCCCCTGCCCCTCCCTTTTTAAAAATCATTATTTTCCTAAACATATTCTTTAAAAGACTACAATATCATCAAATATCTTGTTATAGTCCAGATTTACCATTTTCTATGTTTGTTTATTCTTTGCTTACTTATCTATTTATTTACAGTTTTAAGTAGGGTCCAAATTGATAGCTATGTCTCTTTTTTTTCTCTACTTTTGTTTTTCAATTAATGTTTCCTCCCCTTCTCATTTTCCTCTTTGTTTGGCCTTGCTTTTTATTTGTTAAAGAAATTGGGACAATTTCCCTGAATTTCCCAGTCTAGACATGGCAAGCATGCATTTCCATGGTGTAGTTTGTCATGCTCCTGTGTCCTTATCTTTTTATCAATTGGTGTTATGTCCAGAAGCTTAGTTAGACTTAGATTTTATCTGTCTCAGGGGTAGAGGGAAGAATACGTAATAAAGAAAATTGTTTTCTTCTATCAGAGGGACATAATATTAATATCTATTTATCACTTGTCCTGTGATGTTGGCATCCATGGATGATTATTGTCTAGATCCATTGTTTCACTGATGGTTACAAAATGGTGATATTTTAATTTTATTCCCTTCTCGGTTGTTAGTTAGAACATCCTATAAAGAAAAATTTCCCCTTATCAACTGTTTGCTTACTTAGAGCAATAGTTTGTATAGCAGGGGTAGAAGAAGAGTTCTTCCCCTGAAAGCCCTCTAAGAGTTTTCAAAGTAACCTGCTGGTTCTCTATTATTTTTTGAAGGGAACCAATGAATTCTCTTTGGTGTGTGTTGAAATATTTGCTGTGTTTTGATCCAGTATTGTTAATTACTGGTAGCCTACTTTTGGCTAGTGGAGACCCCTTCTGGTTGGATCCTGAGCCCTTTTAAAATGATGCTGTGTTTGCTAGGATCCTTGTTTTATAGCTTAAGAAGGGGTTTTAGGTCCATCTTTTACAGTGTCTGTCCCAGACTTGGAATCAATCATATCTCCAATGAGCAGGGGCTTATAGTATTTAGAGACAATGTTCTGGGTGCTATAATACACATTTATTGAACTCGTGGTCATGTATGGATGTGAGAGTTGGACTGTGAAGAAGGCTGAGCACCGAAGAATTGATGCTTTTGAACTGTGGTACTGGAGAAGACTCTTGAGAGTCCCTTGGACTGCAAGGAGATCCAACCAATCCATTCTGAAGGAGATCAGCCCTGGAATTTCTTTGGAAGGGATGATGCTAAAGCTGAAACCCCAGTACTTTGGCCACCTCATGCAAAGAGTTGACTGATTGGAAAAGACTCTGATGCTGGGAGGGATTGGGGGCAGGAGGAGAAGGGGACGACAGAGGATGAGATGGCTGGATGGCATCATGGACTCGATGGACGTGAGTCTGAGTGAACTCCGGGAGATTGTGATGGACAGGGCGGCCTGGCATGCTGCAATTCATGGGGTCGCAAAGAGTCGGACATGACTGAGTGACTGAACTGAACTGAACTGAATGCATATTTATGGAATTTAGTAACAGGTGATGATAACCCTACATGTGAGACTGAAAAACAGACACAGATGTACAGATCAGTCTTTTGGAATATGTTGGAGAAGGCGAGGCTGGGATGATCTGAGAGAATAGCATTGAAACATGTATGTTATCATATGTGAAACAGATCGCCAGTCAAGGTCGATGTATGAAACATAGTGCTCAGAGCTGGTGCACTGGGATGAGCAGAGGGATGGGATGTGGAGGGAGGTGGGAGGGGGTTCAGGATGGGGAACACATGTACACTTGTGGAGGATTTCTGTCAGGTGTGGCAAAAACACTACAGCATTTTATGGTAATTAGCCTCCAATTATTNATCTAGATGTGTATAAGAGACAGCTGAAGGAGAGGGTGCTGGGGTCACCCTGCCGCAGCCTCCGTCCCTGAAACCTCGGCTCGGCCTCTGAACCACGGCCCCGCCTGCCGGACCCAGGGCCAGCCAGCCAGGGCCAGGAGGCCGCCGCACTTACGAGTGCAGGCCGTGGACGCCGCCCTCAATCTGGGCCGACATGGTCCGCTTCTCAAACTTGAGCTCTCCTGAGTACATCATGGACCTGCCAGCGGGGAGATGGCGCCGGTCAGGGGCAGCAAGCAGGGAGGAGAGACAGAGAAAGGAAGCGAGGGGGGCGCCAGGAGCCTCCCACTCGCCTCCCACCTGCGGCCCTTGAGTCGCCACACTCACCGCAGGACGGACAGGCTCCGGGCCCCGATGTCCTGGCAGCCGTGCTGGATACCTGCTATGAGGTAGGGCACGAACTTCTGAATGGAGCCTTTGTCCTGGATGGAGCCCGAGACACCCTGCGCGATCTTCACCTTGTCTCCTTCACTGCGTGGAGGGCGGGAAGCCTGAGCCGCACTGCCCAGGGCTCAGGGGACCCCACTCCACCTCTCNGCTATGAGGTAGGGCACGAACTTCTGAATGGAGCCTTTGTCCTGGATGGAGCCCGAGACACCCTGCGCGATCTTCACCTTGTCTCCTTCACTGCGTGGAGGGCGGGAAGCCTGAGCCGCACTGCCCAGGGCTCAGGGGACCCCACTCCACCTCTCGAGGGTACTGGCAGAGGGGCTACTAGCCAGCAGGCATGCTCAGTCCTTCAGTCGTGTCTGACTCTGCGGCCCCATGGACTGTAGCCCTCCAGGCTCCTCTGTTCATGGGATTCTCCAGGCAAGAATGCTGGAGTGGGTTGCCATGCCCTCCTGCAGGGGATCTTCCCGAGCCAGGGATCGAACCTGTGTTGCTTGTGTCTCCTGCATTGGCAGGCGTGTTCTTTACCACCAGCGCCCCCTGGGAAGCCCCAGAATGACCCCTAAAGCTGTTACTCTCTGTGGTACAGCATAAGTAAGCGTGGGTTCCTAGTCAGGGGGCCCCAGCACTGTCTCAGGCCTGCGACTCGTTGCCCTGTGCCTCGGCT
>SJYV01025343.1:0-53183 GCA_006410875.1 Neotragus pygmaeus
GGGGAGCCTGGTGGGCTGCCGTCTCTGGGGTCGCACAGCATTGGACACGACTGAAGTGACTTAGCAGAGGAACATATGTTATTGGATACTAACTAGATACTACTGGATAGAGAAACTGGTTGTTACCCTTTGATGAGGGAATAACTGTACTTTCATGTATACATTGAAGTTAGTTGGGACATTTTTGAAATTACAGGTATGCCTGTAAGGTTCAAGGAGGAAAGAGAAATTGAAAAGACACAATTTAGACAGTTCAACATTTCCAGAAACAGTCAGAACCTACACACAAATTAATAAAATGGAATCAAAATCATATCAATTCTTTCTCATATCATACATCAATGGAATTCAAATTTAAATTCCATTAGAGATTACAATGAAACTTGACCAACTGATTTTAAAAAAGAAAATAGTAAACTGTGTAAGAATGCCAATTTTTTCTCCATTAAAGTTAATCGCTTTATTTAAATTTTGACATGATAAGTTGCAAAATTTAAGTGCATATTTTGATACATTTGGACATAGGCACATACCTGTGAAATAACTACCATCAAGACAATGGGCATATTCACCATCCAAAAAGGTTTCTTCCTTTCTGTAATTTTGTCTCCCTCCCAAACCTCCCTGCCCCTTGCTAAGTATAGATTTCTATTAATAAGTTGATTTTTTTTTTTTTAGTGTTTTAAAGATGTTGCTCCACTATGACCAGGTTCATACTGCTTCTGATAAGAAATATTTTGTCATCCTTATCTCTATTTGTTTGTATGTAATGTGTCTTTTTTCCTCTGGCTGCTTTTAATATTTTTGCCTTTATCACTGGTTTTGAGCAGTTTGATCATGATATGCTTTGGTGCAGTTTTTAAAATGTTTCTTTTGCCTTTGTAAAACTGCACGCTGTGCACTATACTTTTCATCAAATTAGTAAAAAATTGAGCCATTATTCTTCATATGTTTTTTCTGTACCCCCCGTTTCTTCTCTACTTCTGAGACTTTAATCACACATATGTTAGGTTGCTTGAAGTTGTCACATAGCTCACTAATTCTCCTCATCATTATTTTAGACTTTGTGCTCTCTTTTTCATATTCTATAATCTCTGTTGCTATGTCTTCAAGTTCATCAATTATTTGTGCTGAAATATCCAGTCAGCCATCAATCCCATCCAGAGGATTTTTCATTTCTGACATAATAATTTTAAGCTCTAGGATTTTGGTTTGGAGTTTTTTGGATTTTTTTTATATTTTCCATGTCTCTATTCAACATGCTTAGTTTTTTATTTAACTTATTAACCATGTGGAATATAGTTATGACAACCAACTTAATATCACTGCTAATTTTAATATCTGTGTTCTTCTTATTTTTTTAAGGCAGAGGTTGCATCCACGTGTTTCACTTTTGTTCTCTGTGAGCAGGTGAAGGGATACAAGAAAAAGTATCCTGGTGAACAGAAGTAGGTTCAGCAGCTTTGGAAAGATGAGGACATCTTCCTCCATCTGGGCGATGGCCATCTGGTTAGACACGCCCTCAGTTTTGTGTTCTGTATTAAGAGTTGGAAGGGAGAAATTCCATAGGCGAGTGGAGAAGCTGCAGGAAGGTGCTGTGTTGCAGAAAGAGCCCAGTCCTTCCACTAAGAGGGCCTCACTGGGTACGGCAAAGGTATGTTATCACCTTTGGAGGACCTGGATGCCTGCTCCCCCAGCTTTACAACCTGTAGGCTCACCGGAATATCCAAAGACTTCTCATAGCAATCTCCATACCACAGGAGGAGCTCTTGGTTCTGGTAGGTCTCCTTACAGATTTCACAAAAGATCTGCCCTTGACATAGTATGGCCACAAGGTTCTGCTCCAATGGGAAATGGGCACAGCTGACATAGATCGTCCAGTTCCCTGCACCTCCTTTTCCATCAGTAAAGTGGCTCAAATGACCATCTTCAGAGATCTCCCATGTATTAAGGAATTGTGCATCTTGACTTTGCTGGTGTTGACCACTTTATGCTGAAAGGTCCCAAACCTGATTCCTTTGGCCCCAAAGCTACTATAGAATACCCCCAAATCTGTGACTTCACCGAACTTCCATCTGCTGGAGGTGGAGACCTTCTGGTAGCTGAAGGGAGTCGTTATTCAGAGTCTGAGGAAGAAAATCAGACCCAGAGCTGTCGGTGGGGATCAAGAGGCTGGAAATTGCATGGTGCAAGTGGGCCGAAAGCTGCTGGCTGGGGATGACCCAGTATGGAACTAAGTGCAGGTCTTCCTGGGTAAAGTGGAAGCGATAAGATGCCTTCCCCTCGGTTCATGAGTTTGGGGCTGGAGAATTCCATGAACAGAGGAGCCTGGTGCGATCAAAAAAGGTCAATGCAATCCATGCGATCAAAAAGCTAGACACAAGGACTGAGCAGCTAACACTTTGACTTTCCAGAGCTCACTGGGGGACTCAGGTGTGTCCCAAGTCTTCGCTGGTGGTGACTGCCATTCTGGAAGTGTGCCACCTCCTTGGGGAGGTGGGGAATTGGGTACCAAGTCGGCAGCTTGCTGTACCAGGGCAGGTCATCGAGTGGCTCCCTTGGCAAGGCCGGGCCAGTGCACATAGCAAGGGAGGTGCTGTCCAGAAGCCTATGTGGACAGGGCCCGCAGCTGCTAGAAAGGTTGGAAACCCTCCTCTTTGGGGGTCAGGTCGTTCCTGTAGTGGTCATAGTTGGGGGTGGAGGGTAAAGGTGCATAGTAGGCAGGTAGGTGTTGGGAGCCGCTCTGGAGCCAGTCAGGCAGGAAGCACCCCTTGTCCTAGAGCCCAGCCTCCCCTGGTGGCTACAGGGCCATCCCAGGCCACCCCAGCATGGCGAGTCCCCGCCTGGAAGGCTCACCACCCCAGGTGTGCTGGGCTTTTCAGACCTTCTTGTTTGCTTTTGATTGGTATTATTTCCCCCCTAATTTGGGGTTGTCTTTTCCTGGGTTTTCCCAACGTCAGACATTGTGAATTTTGCCTTAAGTGCTGGACATTTTTGCATTGGTAATGTGTGTGATTGACCTTTGTTCTGAGATGAAATTAAGTTACTTGGAATAGTTCCTACTTTTGAGACTTGTTAGTAACGGAGTAGAATTTGGGCTAACTATAGCCACTCAGTTCCCATTTCCATCATCTCAGGTCAGGAAATTGTCCAGGCTCTGCCTGGGTTTTCCCTCCCTGTTCTGTTGCCTGGAACATTCAAGGTCATAAAGCTGTGACAGCTGTAAGCCTAAATTCGTTTCCTTTCTCTCAGTGATCGTTTTCCTTTTTCAATGTCTTGAAGACTATTGATTGTGTATTTTGTCCAGTATTTCTTCTGGGAGAGTAAATCCAGTCTCTGTTCTGCTGCTGCTGCTGCTAAGTTGCTTCAGTCGTGTCCGACTCTGTGCGACCCCATAGATGGCAGCCCACCAGGCGCCCCTGTGCCTGTTCTAGCTCAGTTTAAAGTAGAAAGCAACTGAGATGTTTTAGAGCAAAATGTTTGAGAGAATTTGCTCTAATATAAAATAATTAAAGCACTGGTTATTTGGTACAGATGTAAAAAACTGATCACTTTGACAGAAAGTGACCTATCTATATGAAAAGTTTAAAAATAATTTTAACTCTTTGGAATTGACAGAGAACCTTTAAGCTACCTAAAGGTAGTGCTGAAAATTCTGATAAATATTTGGCAAAACCACAGTTAAAGATCTTCTCCACTTGAGTTGTAAAAATAAATTCTTGTTGGATTAAAGTTCTGAAACATAAAATTATTACTTTTAAAGAAAATAAAATCTGGGGACTCTGGGTTATGGAAGCTCTCTGTAAACCAAAATTAGAAGCCATAAAGTTAAATTGGTAAATTTGACTATATAACAACCAATACACTTCACTATAAGCAGTGTTAGAAAGCAAGTGACAGATGAAAAAGAATATACAAATAGCGAACACTAGATTAATAGTAAAGTATGTAAATAGATAGCCAAATAGTGAAAATCACAGACTAATGGAAAACAGGGAAGAAAATAGAAACACAATTTATACAATTTCTTGTTATATACTCAGTTTTAATACTATACTTCAGAAGAAGGAATAAACGAGTATTTTCATTGCAGTATTATTTATTACTGTAAAATTGAAAGCAGCCTATATTTCCATTAGTGAGAAAATAAACTGCAAATAGATTATGGTATATACAGCCATGACATGCTATATATCAGGTTTGAAAATGATATGGCAAAGTCTCCAAGGGACTTATTGTGGTGGGTGAGAGGGAGAGGGATGGAAGCGATTTTTATATTACATGAAGTGTGACTTTTCTGTGAAAAACACGAAGATATACATGCATACATCAACACTGTATGTTTCTCTAAAAGTGTGTATGTTTCTCTAAAAGTGTGTATGTGTATTTAAAGAAAAAAAAAAGAGCCTGTAGATATAATCTGATAAACGATAAACTGGTGTAAAAGCAGGGATTGCTTGTGGTAGTTGAGGTAGGTTTTTACTTGGGTCTATTTCACCTCCTAACACAGAGTGCATTCTTCATTCCTTGTAATAATTGTGTAAATAATGCTGAACAAACACTTAAATTAATTGTATATTTGGAAGGAAGTATGTATATAGCAGTTTGTGTGTGCATGCAAGGGGGCCGGTCAGTGGAATGAAGTGGGTACCTGCTGTTCCTGTAGCAGAGTATCCCTTCTTCTTTTTCCACTTTATAGAGTCTTTTAGTTCCTTTTTTGTTTTGTTTTGTTTTGCCTAAACTAGTTGAAATTGAGTTTATATCACTTGCAACTGAACAAATTCTTAATTTTCTCACAAGGGCATTTTTTTGTTCTGTTGTTCATTTTGTTTTAAAAAGTACATTAAAAACAGCATGTTACTGTATAAACTCCTGCTTCCCTTCAAGAAATGAGTCACTAACCATGTGTGGGGCATAATTTTAATATTGTGGAATTAGAGGGTAGATTGGGAAAGGAGTAGTGCTTTGGAAATTTGCTTTTAGAAATGTATTCATGATTAAATAAGATTTTGTTTCTATATTATGTGGGTGAGGCTACAGATCTGAGCCATATGGAATTAAAATGATATGCTAATAAATTTAAAGGTGTTAGGTAGTTAGAATAGGAAAAAGGAGTCCAAAATGGTGGTGACTAAAAGACAAAGAAGGGAGAAGCCTGCAAAAATGAAACAAAGGAAGGTCCAAGGACCAGAGTGAGAACTTCAGGTGAAACAAACACACCCCCTTCTTGGCCAGCCCAATTTGCATAGGGCAGGCTCAAGGGGTGGTGGGGAGGAGATAAACATAGAAAAAGAAGGAAGCCAAGATGGATTGAGGCCTCTTTTGGGTCAGTCCGCCCTCATGCCTGAGGTTGTATTTTCCTTTGCTTGCCAAATCAAACCGAGCTGTAACACTAGTCTGCTGCTTCAAATTTTTGCTGCAGTGAGACAGAACCAAGGAAATTACACACTCCCCCAACATATCTGGTGCCATGACTCAGTTTTAACCTGGCTGAAACAACCTCAGTTTGGCCCCCGCGAGGCAGAGGCCAAGCACAGCAGAACCCCAGCTTTGTGAAAGCTCCCATGGTGGAAGTTGAACACAAAGAAAACCCAGTGCAGTGAAAGCGACAAGAAGCCCAGCATGCTGGAAACCAGGACTGCAATAACAAATTTGGCATCGAGCTCACACAGCTCAGTCTCAGATTCCAGTAGACCTCCATTTAAGGTAGGAGGTCCTTGCTCATATGGCTGGAAGGACATATGGCTAGCAAAATCTTAATTCCTTTACAATCTCTTGATTCTTGTTTCTTGAACCCCCTGCAAACAGGCAAGTGGCAGTGGATGCGGTGAGGGACTCTGGCAGGGGTTACTCCCCAGTGTAGAGTCCCAAAGACTCTACTGTCTGCTGCTCCTTAGTAGCTGTTGCCCAAGCAGGTGAGGGTTCCTCTTTCCTTCATCTTCTTTGTGCCAAGGATCAGGCCAATGAAAACTGTGAGCACAGGTCAGGTACTTAGGAGATTTTCTGGCAGATTATGAAGGTGATTCCTCGGCATGTTTTTCTCACTGCATTTTCCTCCCGTCCTTCAGCTCCTCTCCCCGTCTGTGCCACTGCTTACAAAATATTGGGCAGGTCATCATCTTTCCTGGAGGGGAAAAGTTGTGTTTGAAACTGTTTACCTAAGATTAGGACCCAAACCCACGTGGCAGGGACTCTGTGCTATGCTTAGTCACTTAGTTGTATTCTACTGGGTCTTGAGCCCAGCCAAAACCCTCTGTGCCTGATTTTAGGACCTAATGAAGCTGATGTTTCATTGCAAAAAAAATTCAGGGGGAAACACAGTGATAGGTAAGAGGTGGATCTGTTCGGATTCAGAGAGAAGCACACTCTAAGAGTGTGGGCCATCACAGAGGGCGAGGGCGAGAGCGATGGCCATGGAATGTGGTGTGGTTAGTTTTTATGGGCTTGGTAATTTCACATGCTAATGAGTGGAAGGTTCATTCCAACTCCTTTTGACAGTGTCTTGGAACTGTCCTGGCACCTCTGGTTGTGTCATTTAGCTTGCAGATTGAGGATCAAGGTTTAGTTGAACTTGCCTGGTCATCTTGGACCCATTTGATTTTAATCGGTTTATGTCATGCCCTTGGGCTATGTCATTCTTTCAAAAGTTGTGCCCTGCCCTCTTCCGTCCTATTTCATGCTCTTTTCCTGAGCCCCTTCCAGGCCCACAGTGTTTCCTCTACAATCTTCTGGAGGGACAACTGTAAAATAGGTGGCCCTTGGGAGGGACATACTGTATAATATCCAACTCCTCTAGATATTCAGGCCTTCATCTTCCATGTTTCCTACAACGTGTGCAACAACAGCATCTCTCAGTGAACCGTCTAGGGCAGGTGTCAGGCACACAGTACCTGCTGGAAGTCCATCTGTTGGTGGCATCCCTTCAAGGGCAATTGGGCTTCCAGGGATAATGTTTGCCACTTGGGAATTAGCCCTGCAGGCCATTTGGGCCCAAACACTTACTACCTTTCTCCTAAAGTCACAAACATACCCCCCGGATCAAATCTCCACTCCGCTTTTATTGAACATCTGGTCTGTTGTCTCTTACCGATTTGTTCCTAAGCCACTTCCTAACTCCTACAACCAGGACCCTGCCCCCTTGTAGACAACATTGCTCCACCCCGCTTATTATTAAAATACTCTTAATGCCCCCAACTGGACCAGATAACCCACACCTTTGTCATTACTTCTGTTATTACCTAAAGTGGGTCTATGACAATAAAATGTTTACCATTGGAAACACCCTAAACTGCTCTTGTGGAGGACTAGGGAAGAAATCAGTTTACCTACATTCCCTCAGAGCAATAAGAGGATAAGGCTTATGGCTGTTGCACCAGGTTCCCAGTCTCAGGGCACAGGCTTGGACTGCTTTACATCATGGTATCTATTCCCATCCGTGGTGGACAAACTAGCAACGAGTAAGATTACAACCTCTTAATTCTTCCCAGCACTAGTCACACTGGAGACCTTGCAGATGTCCAACTCCAGCTTGGGGGTCCCAGGAAGTCGACCTGCTTTGACCTGTCTAGGGATCTGATCCTCAGGAGGTTGTCATGCCTCAACCTGCTTGGGGATCCACCTGTCCAGGGGTCCCAGGAGGTCAACATGCCTTGACGTGCCTAGGGACCCAATTCTCGGGAGGCTGACATGCCTCAACATGCCTAAGAATTTGATCTCCAGGAAACTGTCATGCCTCAACGTGTCTGGGGATCTGCATCCTGACTCAGGGATGCCCAGCTCTCAGGTTGCAACAGTACTGGGTAGGATAAGCTTCAGAAAGATTCACCCCTAAGGAAGTCCACCCATGGAAATAGAAGGATGCCTATTAGTTGTGGGACTGTGCCTGGTCTCAGCAGTAACTCAGAAGCCCAACAAGAACCCCATTACCTTTCTGGAACGTCTAAAAAAGGCCCTTCAAAAGTTTACCAGTCTGGACTTAGACTCTTATGAGAGACAGCTGATTTTAAAGGACAAATTCCTGTCCCAGTGTGCATCAGACATCAGGATAAAGTTACAACAGCTACAGCAACAGGGCCTTGCTGCCTCTTTAGATGATGGCCATCAATACCTTTTATAACAGAGAACAGGAGAGGGAGGCCAAGGCCCAGGAAAGGGAGAGAAGGAAAGAGACAAGGCCTGCCCAGATGCTGGCTGCCTTCCAGAGATGTCCTATGGCAAACCCCAAGTCCTAGAAGGACAGGCACAAGGCAAATGCCTAATCGCTATACAGGCCCAAGAGTGCCCAAACCATGGCAAGTCTCCTTAAACGGCTTGCTACAAATGCCATCAACTGGCACATTGGGCGGCACTCTGCCCTTGGGACCCAAAAGCCTCAAGGTCAAATGCCAAGCCCTCCCTCACAGTGGTTCAAGAGGACTGAGGTGGCCCACTCCAGCCAGCCCGCCTGTCACAGATAACCATCACAGGGCTGGAGCCAAGGGTACAACTGCATGTAGCAGGTAGATCCGAGAATTTCTTGTTTGACATAGGGGCTACCTACTGTGTCCTGACCTTCTTCTCCAGAGCCTTCTCCTCCCAAACCTGTACCGTTTTGGGTGCTACAGGAAAGACAGTTACAAAAACATGCACCAAAGCACTTTGTTGTTGGGATGGACAAGTATTTTCCCACCAGTTTCTGGTGGTCCCTGAGTGTCCTACTCCTTTATTGGGAAGAGATCTTTCCCTGCCTTCGAAATCTTGAAGCTACTGCAGTCCTGATAGAAGATGCTTTAAAACTCTCTTGGGGGCAAACTATTTTTGCCAGCCACCAAGTAAAACAACTGAATCAGAGGGGCCATTTATGGATGTCTGATAAAACGATCCTCAGATATAAAGTAGTGCAGATGGAAAATCCAGGCCTGACTGTATCTCCTTGTGAGGTTCTTTTTTTTTTTTAATATAAATTTATTTATTTAATTGGAGGTTAATTACTTTACAATATTGTATTGGTTTTGCCATACCTCAACATGAATCCGCCACACCCTTGTGAGGTTCTTAACCCAGCTATGTTCCTGCCTACCCCTGAGGGCTCTCTCCCCTTTTACTCTTGCCTAGAAACTTTGGGCCACTGTTAAAAACCTGAGAGGGATTGTCAGAAGATCCTCTGACCAATCCTGAGGAAATCTGGTACACTGATGGAAACAGTTTTGTCCTGGATAGAGAAAGAAGAGCTGGATATGCAGTAGTGTCCAACTTTGAGACCGTAGAGGCTAAACCTTTGCTACCTGTTACTTCAGCCCAGTTGGCTGAGCTCATAGCCCTGACTTGAGCTTTAGAGCTGGGAAAAGGAAAAAGAGTAGCCATTTACACTGACTCCAAGTATGCCTTTCTGGTGCTACATGCACATGCTGCTGTTTGAAAAGAAAGAGGCCACTTGACCATGTGAGGGTCCCCAATCAAATATGGTGGTCAAATCCTTAGGTTCTTGGAGGCAGTCCATCTGCCTGCCGAGGTTTCAGTCTCCTATTGTAAAGGAAACCAAAAAGGGAGCACAGAAGTGGCACGAGGGAACCAAGCAGCTGATCAGGCAGCTAGGAGAGCAGCATTACAGAACAATGACCTAATAGGGGTTGCCATCTTAATTCCACAGACTAATTTGCCAGAAACTCCTTCATATACTGAAGGTGAGACTCTTAAAGCTATGAGTGAGGGCTTTCAAGAAGATCATATGAGATGTTCCAACAGGAGGGACTCCCTTTTCTGCCTGGGAACCTCCAATGGAAGTTGGTTAACTCCTTACATGCCGCCACTCCAAAAATGACTAGGAAGGTCCTTCAGAGGAACAGGCCTTCAAATGACTATAATGCAAATGATCTCCTCTTATTCCACTTGCCAGTTAAACAGCTTCCAAGGAGCTTGAAGACCCCAGCTAGCCCAGCCCATCCAGTGGCATGGGACCTACCGAGGAAAGGACTGGCAGATGGACTTCACACAGATGCCAGTGTCTCAAGGGTATAAATGCATATCAGTCATGATAGATACATTCACAGGATGGACTGAAGGCTTTCCCACTCAGACCGAAAAGGCTGAGGAGATGGTAAAAAAAAACTGCTCCATGAAATCATTCCAAGATTTGGCCTGCTCAGATCATTACAAATTGACAATGGGACATCATTTACTTCTAAGGTCACCCAAGGGGTCTCTAAAGCATTGGGCATTACTTATTATCTCCAACTGGCTAGAGGCCTCAGTCTTCAGGACAAGTAGAAAGAGCCAACCAATTCTTAAAATCAACGATAGAAAAGGTAACCCAGGAGACCTCCCTGGAATAGAAGGAGGCTTTACCAAACTCTCCTCTGCACCCGTATTGCCCCTAAGGAATAGGTTGGTCTTAGTCCTTGCTAAGTAGCTTCAGTCGTGTCCGACTCTGTACAACCCCAGAGACAGCAGCCCACCAGGCTCCCCCGTCCCTAGGATTCTCCAGGCAAGAACATTGGAGTGGGTTGTCTTAGTCCTTATGAGATGCTATATGGGAGACCTTTGGTTTATGTCAATGACCTCTTCCCAGATCCAGAGGCTTAGACCCTCTGGTCTTAAACCATGGCCATTGGGCAATTCCAACAGGATATATGCTTGTGCAATGTCAACCAGGACTCAAAAGATTCTAAAGAGCCACCACTATATGCTCCAGGGACTCAAGTCCTGATTAAAGTCTGGAAAGATGGGTCCCCAAAGGCTCAACTCCAGCTCACATGGAAAGGCCTCTACCCTGCAATAATTTCTACCCCCACAGCAGTCAAGGTACCAGGACACAACTCCTGGATTCACTACTCATGAGTCAAGCCGTGGAAGAAAACAGAAGAGGACACTCTACACCTGTGAGCCTCTGGGAGATCCAGATGCCTGTTGAGAACCAAAAATGAGTGCCATTCTAATGAACAGCCCCAAAATTAAGTTTCTGGGGATAGGATTTCTCAGGATAGCTCTAAAGAGCCAACGCAACTTGGCAGGGGTTGTCCTCCAAAATAGACAAGAGATAGATCTCCTGATTCCTAAACAAGAAGGGACTTGAGCCATCTTTAATGAGATGTATGGTTTCTGAGAAAATACCTCCAGTTAAGTTAAAGAAAGTCTCACAGTCCTCAAGAAAAACATTTATATTCTATGGGATCTCAAAGAATGAGCTGGAGAGTTCTCAGTGTGGGAAAACCAATAAAGCACACGTTTTTTTGGCTCTGTCTTGAATTTAGAACCAATTGAGAAATAAGACATGGAAAAGAGTGTGACAGAGATCAAATACTGGCTTTAGTATTAGTAAAGCTAATTAGAGACTGCTGCTGCTAAGTCGCTTCAGTTGTGTCCAACTCTGTGCGACCCCACAGACAGCAGCCCACCAGGCTCCCCCGTCCCTGGGATTCTCCAGGCAAGAACACTGGAGTGGGTTGCCATTTCCTTCTCCAATGCATAAAGGTGAAAAGTGAAAGTGAAGTCGCTTAGTCATGTCTGACTCTTTGCGACCCCATGGACTGCAGCCCACCAGGCTCCTCTGTCCATAGGATTTTCCAGGCAAGAGTACTGGAGTGGGAGGCCATTGCCTTCTCTGAATTAGAGACTATGACTTTCATTTGCTGACCAAAAGATTTGCTAAAACTTACCAAGGGAAACTTTGAGTTAACCAGATATACTGACCTGGGATAACTGTCCTGAGTGAGAAAAAAAAGAACCCATAGGTGTTTAATAGATGAGCTCTGCTAATTAAAATACATGAATCAATGCTTGTCATACCCTGGCCCAGTCAACCACAAACACTTCTTCTATATGAGGTGAAATAAAGAAAGGATGAGCAAAGAGGATTGGGTATTACAGGGATGAAGAAAGAAGACTGGGTATTATAGAGTTACTGTGATTCTGTATGGGAAAACAAAACCAGAGGAATGAAGGTTTCTTCCTAACCATAACCATATTAGTCATTAGATGATACCTCTTTAGAGACTAAGTACATATCTAAATGTTGTTGTATGCTATAATCAAGATGGTTTTAACTTAGTGGTCAAAAATCTGTGATAATCACTTATGCCTTTATAGAGAGTGATATAATCATCCTTAGACTATTAAAAAAATGAACTATTAAGACACATTAATCAGCAGTTTGGTGGTCTCTATAAGCACTGAAGTATTAATCATTTCTGCCTTTCAAATAGACTTTATTTAATAATCTGATCCCAAACTGCCTAAAATGTGCATTTCTCCTACAGTTAAGACTGAGTAACTCTAAGGAACCATGCAGAAACAACAACAAAAAAAGCAGTTCTGATATGTACACTCTGCAAACCAGAAAACTTGGCCTTTTTTCCAGGATAAAATTTAAAATATATTATTATAAGGTTGATATGTGAGCAGTTGGGAAAGGAAACAGGATCATTAAAGCCAGCATGGCCTCATTAAAACAAGTTATGTCAGAGTAACTACAATTTTTTTCTTTTTTTTTCCTGACAAGTTTACAATTGGTTATAGAACTGTTAAGGACAATAATAATAGAAATAATAATTGAAAGGAAAACAACAAAATTGCAATGTTCACTTTTCTTTGAGTTCTTATTGCATAAACTAATAGATTTAAGCTTGGGAAAAATGCTGCCTAATACATAATAACACTTGGAATAAAATAAGCTATTTTATGACTGTTGCCATTGTTTTAAAAGAAGCTTTAGATCAAATATACTGGGTGTTTCCCAGATGGCACAGTGGTAAAAGAATCTGTCTGCCAGTGTGGGAGATGTAAGAGACTCGGATTTGATTCCTGGGCCGGGAAGATCCCCTGAAGTGGAAAATGACAACCGGCTCCAGTATTTTTGCCTAGAAAAATTCCACGAACAGAGGAGCTTGGGTGGCTACAGTACAAGGGATTGCAGAGTCGGACATGACTGAGCAACTGAGCACATATACACAGGGTGCTATAGGCTAAATATTTTTGTGCCCCTGAAATTCAAACATTGAAAGCCTAATGCCCGATGTTATAGTTAGTATTAGGGGTCAGTGCCTTTGAGAGGTGATTAAATCATGGGGAAGATCCCTCATGAATGAAATTAATGCAGTTAAAAAATGAGTTCCCTTGCCTGTTCTGCCAAGTGAGGACAGAGGGAAAAGTTGATAGTCTGCAAACTGGAAGGGGGCTTTCACCAGGTACAGAACGTGCTAGCTCCCTGATCTTGGACTTCCCAACCTCCACAACTGTAAGAAATACATTTCTTTTTAATGGCTGAGTAATACTCCATTGTGTATATGTACCACCGCTTTCTTATCCATTCATCTGCTGATGGACATCTAGGTTGTTTCCATGTCCTGGCTATTATAAACAGTGCTGCAATGAACATTGGGGTACATGTGTCTCTTTCAATTCTGGTTTCCTCAGTGTGTATGCCCAGCAGTGGGATTGCTGGGTCATAAGGCAGTTCTATTTGCAATTTTTTGAGGAATCTCCACACTGTTTTCCATAGCGGCTGTACTAGTTTGCATTCCCACCAACAGTGTAAGAGGGTTCCCTTTTCTCCACACCCNGGAGGGGGATTCAGGATTGGGAGCTCGTGTACACCTGTGGTGGATTCATGTCAATGTATGGCAAAGCCAATAGAGTATTGTAAAGTAAAATAAAGTAAAAAAAAAAAATTTCTTATTGTTTATAAGTTGTTTATAAGTTATGCAGTTTATTATATTTTGTTATAGTGGCCCAAACTATAACATTTTGGAAAGTTTTCAATATTGTCTAAACTGATTAAATGGTGAACTTGTAACTGAGTTGATATCAGAAGAATTTAGTGTAAAGAGATGTGACATAGAAAATGTCTGTGATCTAGATTTTTTTTATTAAACATTTTCATTAATGATTTTCTGAAGGCACATCTATTCATTACTAGATGAAGTAAAAGAGAAGGGTAGCAAATCAGGATCCCAAAGATTTTGTCATTCTAGAATCGGCTAAATAGAATGAAATCAAATACGATAGGTAGATTGAAGAACGGTGTGCTCAAGTGAAAAAGATACACAGAACACTGTCCATGTGCATTAAGTAGGGAAGCATTAGTTAGCATCAGTGTTAGAGGCTTAGATACTAGATGAAAAGAAAGCTTATTATGCGTCAAAGTGTCAGATGACTTGTCAGTAAAACAAAGCAGCCCTGTGTTTCACCAAATGCGAATTTGTTACATATGTTAGAGGTACAGAATGAGCATCAGTTGAAAGAGGTTGAGGGAAAAACAATTTTTGCTCAGTCACTAAAATTGATCTTTCTAATGATCAGTTGGAGCTAACCAAAGGGGGATGCTCAGCCTTGAGAAATAGTTTAGTCTCAATCTTTGGAGTATTTTCAGCAATAGCTTGAGATCCTGTAGAGTCAGAGTTTCATAATCAGAGATAACAACAGAGGTTGTTTAGAAAATATGAATAGCTAGAACCCTCTCCTTTATATTCTGATCCAACAAGCCTGGGATGAACCCAGGCATCTTATCTGGATTTTCTTTTTTTATTTTCTCACTTTTCTTCTTTTTTCAACAGTGTTCCTGCTGATAACCCAGGCTTGAGTATTTGTTCTTGACTATTTAAAGAATATGTTCATTTATTATGGATCAAACAGGACTTTCCTAAAGCACCTAACACTCTTGATTGAGATNTTCTTTTTTTATTTTCTCACTTTTCTTCTTTTTTCAACAGTGTTCCTGCTGATAACCCAGGCTTGAGTATTTGTTCTTGACTATTTAAAGAATATGTTCACTTATTATGGATCAAACAGGACTTTCCTAAAGCACCTAACACTCTTGATTGAGATCTGAAACATCAGAATTAAAGAGGAGTAAGATGACTGTTCCAGGTTGATGGAGTAGCATGCACTAAAGCCTTGTGATACAAAAAGCAGAATAGGATAAGTAATTCAGTGAAAGCCAGGGTGACTAGAAATCGGAGCATGAAGGAGAAAATAGTGAGATGAGACTGAAGAGGTATATAGGAATAAGACTACCTATGGCCTTGCAGCTCTTAATAATTTTGATATTTGTCTAAGAACAGTGGGAAGCCACTGAACAGTACCAAATAGCAAAGCGACATGATTCTATTATAGTTTTGAATGGATTATTCATATCTTCAGGGTGGTAAGAAAATGAGAGAGGGACAAAAGATGATACCAGAAATTCAGGTAGGAGGCTGTCTCAGAATCAAAGACTCTTAATTTCAATTAAGAGATTAATGTTATCTGGTAAGGTAATAGAGGACATGGAAAGAAGTAGATATATTCAAAAGATATTTATAAATTAATGCCAACAGGATTATTCAACATTAAAACAGTAAACAACAGTATTCAACAGTAAAAGGTTGAATACAGGATTGGAACAGTAGGAAATTTCAAGAATATGTCATTTATTTATGGAGTCACTACCATTTGCTGGGCATTCTTCAGTAGCTGAGGATATACCAGTGAACAGGATCGACAAGGTCTCTGCTCTTGTGAAGCTTACAGTCCAGTGGAAGAGACAAATAGATAAACAAGAAATGAATAAAATATATGAAAATGATATTTATTTTGAGGAAAATAAAATGTAATGATATAGTGGCTGAAGAAATATTTTTTACTTAGAAATGTCTAGGGAGTAGGTAAGAATTAAGGTGAAATATTAATTACAAAAATGACCCAATCACAAGAAATAGAGTTGGAGTATTCCAGATCACAGTAAAAAAGCCAGTGAAGATGCTCTAATTAAAAAAAAAAGAAAAAACCTAATATCATCAAGTAAATAAAGGTTACTTTGTCTGGAAACTGGTGAGCAAAAGGGTAATAGAAGAAATGAAGTTGGAGAGGCAGGCATGGCTAAATTGTGTCAGACCTGGTGTACCAAGTTCAACAGCTTACATTTTATACAGTACCTAGGAAAAGGCATAAAATTGTTTTGAAAAGCAAGGTGATTAGATTCCATTTGCAGATGGAAGATGATGGTGGTGACTAGTATGTCATTGATGAAGATGGAGAAAACAAATATACTTTTCAGGTTGTTTTTGAGGTAGACAAGGAAGGATTTACTGTTGGATTAGATATTGATTATCAAGAAAGAGATCCCTCTCTGTTTTTGGTTGAACAACTGCGTAGGTCATGTTCTTAGATAAATAGACCTGGGGAGGAATAGATTTTCCAAGGATAGAAGGGAGAGAAAAGAATTTTTGATCATCCAAAATTTTGTCTGTTTTTTTAAGATACCTATTAAATATCCATGTGTACATGCAATTTTGATGAGGGTTGGGAATATTCTCTCATTTGCACACCTACATAGATAGTGGTTCCATTTATTCAGAAAAGAAATTCTGTCTAAAGTTTAACTGAATGACAACTTGTGGTCCAGTGGGGTGAAAGTGTTAGTGGCTCAGTCACGTGTGCCTCTTAGTGACCCCGTGGACTGGAGCCCACCAGGCTCCTCTGTCCATGGGATTCTCCAGGCAAGAATACTGGAGTGGATTGCCAGTCCTTTCTGCAGGGGATCTTCCTGACCCAGGGATCGAACTCTGTTCTGCATTGCAGGGAGATTCTTTACCCTCTGAGCCACTGGGGAAGCCTAGTCCAATGTGACACTAAGTAACAAAAGCAAAGTATTGTAAACTACTGAATTCATCAGCCACCACCCTCTGATAGTGGTTTTGTCATTCCTGGAGAAAGAAGGCTACTGTTCCTTTGGAGATGTTAGCTTACTGTTTCTATTAATTAATTTCTCCTCTAACCTTTGTTAGGGCTTCTCAAGTGGCACAGAATCCACCTGCCAATGCAGGAGACATAAGAAATGCGGGTTTGATCCATAGGTTGGGAAGATACCCAGAGGAGGAAGTGGCAATCCTCTCCAGTATTCTTGCCTGAAAATTCCATGGACAGAGGTGGGCTACAGTCCATGGGATTGCGAAGTCAGACATGGTGGAGCACACACACATACAACCTTTATTATTTCTTTCCTTCTGCTTACTTTAGTCTCTCTGGTTTCTTAGTGTCTTATGTAGAAGTTTAGGTTATTGATTTGGATTTTCCTTAACATAGGCATATAGCTAGACATTTCTTTCTAAACATTGTATTTGTTGCGTATTTGTGGTGTCTTGTTTTCATTTATCTCAGTGTATTTTTATGATTTCCCTTTTGAGTTCTTTTTTAACCCATTGGTTATTTAGGAGTGTGTTGTTTAAACATATTAATGAGTTTTCCAAATTTTCTCTTACTACTGATTTCTAATTCCACTCCACTGTGGTAGGAAAACACACTTTGTATTGTTTCTAGTCTTTTAAGTTTATTGAGTCTTGGTTTATGGCCTAACATGTAGATTATCCTGGAGAATATTAAATCTTCATATATCCTCTTGCTGTTGTATGGAGTGCTCAATAGATATCTGTTAGATCTAGCTGGCTTAGAGTTGCTGAAGTCCTTTACTTTCTTGTGGGATCTTCTTGTGGGTGAAACGTCTTACTCTACCCTGAGGGGAAATTGCTTTGTGACAGGGAGTTGGGGACAAGGAGCCCTGTGTTCGAAGCTGCAGCAGTTTGGAATGGAGTCCCCACCTTGCTCATTTGGGAGGTGTAGTGAGTGAATACTCTTCTGCGAATACCACAAACTCTTGTCCTTTTATTTAAACCAAAATTTCAAATTTTTCTTTAGTCGATGTTTCTTCATTTACTGTTTGTCTTTAGGTCTATTTCCATAATTTCGTTTTTTTTTAATGTTTTTGTTCAATATAGTTTTCACTATATTCAATGGGGAGCGGGTCAGCATAGCTTCTCATGTAGACAGTCAATCTCCAATAATCTCCAAAGTTTTAAGCCCTTTAACTATGGTGTTCAATGTTTATGGCTATAATTCTGTAGGAGTTGTCTGAACTTGGCCCTCAGATGAAATAAGAATTCTCTTCTTATCAAATTGAATTTGTTTTCCGTCACTTAGCATAAGTCTGGGGTGGTTCATATTTGAATTTCTGCCTCATCACCTTAATGGAACTGACATGTATGTGCTTTCTTTCAGTCTTGGTATATTGGCTGGTAAGAGGTTTGCAAATTGCAGCCAAAACAGACCTTTCCTTCCTTGATCTAAAATTCTTGCTAAAATTGACTTCTCTTTCTAGATTTTTGTGGTTGATTCTTGCCAAGTGTTTTATTGAGAAAAATAATGCTAAAGTAGGCAAGTTTCTTCTACTTTAGTCCTTGACCATAAACCTGAGGAGTCAGTTAAGCATATGTTTGGCTTATTGATAATCAATTGCCCCTACTAAAAATGTGGCTGAATTGCAAGCTCTTCTTGCAGGGAGATAATAGCAGTGTCTTCCCAAAAGAAGCCAGCAGCACAATGTCAGAATCATCATGATCACTTGTCCTCCGTCAGGGAGAATCTCCTCCATACAAGGACCATTGTCACTGAATAGATGAGAATGACTTCCTGGCTTCAGAGATTGTACAGCATAGTAGAGAGAATACTGGAAATCTGTGTTTTCCTTCTAAATTTGAAATTAACTCTGTGACCTCTAGAAAGTCATTCAAACTTGTAGATCTGTTGATGAGAGCATCAAGGATATCTTCTCATCAGTATCCTTGAATGAGAGGATACTGTCAGCCCCAGTAGTTTATGACTACGTGTAATGTGAGTTGCTATGGTGGAACACTGGAAAATATTACCAATGGTCCCTAAGCACAGACTGGAAAGATATAATACAATCACAAAAAAAATAAACATACAAGAGAGTATGGTCCGTGTTAAATAAACATTATAGAAAATAATTCTCTCATGGACAATTAATTATGTCCTGGATGTAAATCACCTATAAGCTCCACTTCTCTGTTTAGCTTTCATTACTACCAATTAGTTAAATTATCAGAGAAGTCACTTTCCCAGTTACAAAATGTGAGGTCTGAGGAAATCCCCAGGATAGGGGAACAGATTCCTAACAAGTCATAACATTTCAGAATATGCAGGTAAACTGAGATATAAAATTGTAGTGACTTAGAAGCAGAATTTTAATTCAAGAATCTAAATGCAGTGAAACATCATAATTCAATACCAGCACCTCAGCCAATAACACATTTAAAATGAAGCAGCAAAAAATTGATTTCTAACTGCAACTACCTTGGGTTTCTCTTTGATTGGTTTAGTGATGCAGGTACAACAGAATCAAACAAATAATTGCTGACGTCCTCAATGAGCAGCTTCCTGTACCTCCAAGCTGTCAGAAGTGGAAATAGTTGCTCTTATGCGTAATGGCATATATGGGACCATTTGTCTGCTTTGAAAGCTTTATGAATCATTTTCAAGTGATTTCCCTTGATACTTTGTAATACCAGCTATTACAGCTCTCCTCTCCTTGTTCACTTCCTTTTCTGTGCTCATTTTAACATGCAACTAAGTGTACTAAGTGTGCCATAGTAAGTCACTTTTTATAATTAGGTTAAAAGGATACCATTTTAGTGGCTTTTCCTATAATTTATTTTCTGAATAATATGAGAGGGAGATTTGAGTGTGGTACAAGTCTTTTTAGTTGCTAAAAGCCAGTGTAGTTGACTCATGCAGTTAAGAGGAATTTGGTGCTAGGATCTAATATAAAACTTTTTATTGCATGTATACTATAATTTACACAACAAAAACATTTTTGTGGGACCATTATCTATCTTATAATACCCTAAGGGCTTATAAGCAATTAAACAAGGACAGAAGTAAATGAGCTAGAAACAATGAGTAAAACCTATCTTTTAAAATAGAGACTTGTCAACATCTATATTTTGTTATGAATATATGCCCTATATGTTGCAGAAAAAATACCCCACTCATTTGGAAGTAAAATCCTGAGTCAAGTTGATCATTCACTGTATATGTTTTTTTAACAGTACTTTTTCTTAAGTTAATAGTTTGAGTTCAGTTAAGTTAGTATGTTTTGAGTATGAAAAAAGAAAGAAAATGAAAGTGAAGTCACTCAGTCATGTCCAACTCTTTGAGACCCCATGGACTGTAGCTTGGCCGGCTCCTCCGTCCATGGGATTTTCCAAGCAAGAATACTGGAGTGGGTTGCCATTTCCTTCTCCAGGGGATCTTCCCAACCGAGGGATCAAACCTAGGTCTCCAGCATTGGAGGCAGACTCTACCATCTGAGCCACCAGTGAATGCCATTCTGAGTATGAAGGCACACATTTTTGTGTCTGCAGAAATTCAAAATGTATAGACTAATGTAAAGATGCAGTTCCATTAGCCTATAAGATCAAATGTCTAAAAATGGAGTTTTAACATGTTTTATAATAAAGCTCTAGACTGCCTTACTGCAGGCAACTCATTCTAGATGTTTTCAGGAAATTCAGTTCATTTCAAAGATTTCTTGGCCAAATTTAAATTCTGTCCTTCTTCTGTTAAATTTATTCCTATGTCTTTTATTGTTTCTGATGCTGTTGTAAATAGAATCGTTTCCTTAATTGTTATTCTTATTATTCTGGGAGTCATTCTTGGGGGTCTTAGACCCAACTCATTCAGTTCTTTGAATGTTAGGTTGATTATTTTCATTAAACCCCTTCCTTTTTAAATACCTTGAGTGATATCTATTCCCTGCAGTGAATCCTAAATGATAAATGATGGCATTGTTGTGTTGTAATTCATGAGTGATGTTAGGTTAATCTGTAATATTGAGAAGATGTTGACTTGTAGGAATTTGGATTATGTCACTCAAGACAATGGGAAAATAACAGCCCATTAATTTCATGCATATATGTTAAGTATTGCCTGGAAGATGTGACGTGAAGAAACTTATTTCAAAGATGCAGACAGTATCATATCATATCAAACCAGTGGTAAAGTTCATTTAAATGTTTTTAAATGGACCTACGTTTGAAGAATTTAATCATGTGACAACTGTTCTCATATGTCCTGTGAATACAAGGAATGTTTATACTCTTTGATGTTTAGGAAAAGATTGGGTGCTGTAAATTGAAGACACTTGATCTTATAAATAAGCTTAGGAAAGCTGAACTTACTTGAAGATGAAACAGCTGTTTGGCTATATAGGATAATTTCAAATCTTTTATTTTATACTAAGAGAAAAATATAGAATGAAAGGTTAGAAATCCCAAGCTATATTTTATTTAGTTAAAACATTTTATAGACCAGATAATTTTAAGCTAAAAAGTTGGATCACATTGTGCTCAGGAGCTTTCCCTACCATGCTTCAGGAGTTTTTATAAGATATCTAGTAGATTTAATAACAGGCTTCCCTTGCAGCTCAGATAGTAAAGAATCTGCCTGCAATGCAGGAGAACTGAGTTCAGTCTCTGGGTCAGGAAGATCGCCTGGAAAAGGGAATGGCAACGTACACTCCAAGATTCTTGCCTAGAGAATTCTATGGACAGAGGAGCCTGACAGGCTACAGTCCACGGGGTCCCAAAGAATAAGACATGATTGAGTGACTATCACTTACACATGTTCATCCTTAAAATGTGGAAACTGTCAGATTTCATTTTCTTGGGCTGCGAAATCAATGTGGATGGTGACTGTAGCCACAAAATTAAATGATGCTTGCTCCTTGGAAGAATAGCTATGACACACCTAGACAGTGTATTGCAAAGCAGAGACATCACTTTGCCAGCAAAGGTCCATACAGTCAAAGCTACGGTTTTTCCAGTAGCCGTGCATGGATGTGAGAGTTAGACCATAAAGAAGGCTGAGCATCGAAGAATTGATCCTTTGAGAGTCCCTTGGACTGCAAGATCAAGCCAGTCAATCCTAAAGGACATCAACCCTGAGTATTCATTGGAAGGACTGATGTTGAAGCTGAAGCTCCAATACTGTGGCCACCTGATATGAAGAGCTGACTCATTGGAAAAAATCCTAATGCTAGGAAAGACTGAGTGCAAGAGAAGGGGATGGCAGAGGATGAGATGGTTGGATGGCATCACTTACTCAGTGGGCATGAGTCTGAACAAACTGCAGGAGATAGTGAAGGACAGGGAAGCCTGGCATGCTGCAGTTCATGGGATTGCAGTCAGACATGACTTAACAACTGAACAACAACCAGTTATCCTGTCTTCTTCTATTTTTTAAAATCCTGTCTTCTCATTCATGTACAAATGTTGATAAGATTGCTGAGGTTATCATTTATGTTGCATACTAAAGTTTCTATTAACATACTTTTTAAAGCAAAAAACAAGAGTCAAATATCAGTTTTAGGATGTCAGATATTTCTCAAAGGGAAAGAATGTTATTAAATCTTAAAACAATTTTTTTAAAGTACTAAATAANCATTTATGTTGCATACTAAAGTTTCTATTAACATACTTTTTAAAGCAAAAAACAAGAGTCAAATATCAGTTTTAGGATGTCAGATATTTCTCAAAGGGAAAGAATGTTATTAAATCTTAAAACAATTTTTTAAAAGTACTAACTAAAATGGTATGAATATTAGCTTGATTTTTATACCACTTATGACCTGTGAAAGATTTGATTAACCTGCCTTAACGTGAATCAGAAAAGCAGAGAACATAAAGAGTTCACGGTATTCATTATTATTTTTTTTTACTTTTTGGATTTTTAAAAATCAATTTTTTAATTGAAGTATAGTTGATTTAGTTGATTTACAGTGTTGTGTTAGTTTCAGGTATATAGCAAAGTGATTCAGTTTTCATGTTATTTTCCCTTATTGTTTATTTCAGAATATTGAGTATGGTTCTCTATGCTGTGCAGTAGGCCCTTGTTTGTTATCTATTTTATATATAGTAGTATGTATATATTAATCCCAAACTCCTAATTTATTCATCCCCTCATCTCTCATAACTGTAAGTTTGTTTTCTCTATCTGTGGGTCTATTTCTCTTTTGTATATAAGTTCATTTTTATCATGTTTTTTAATATTCCACATGGAAAAGATATCATGGTGTTTGTCTTTGGCTTACTTCACTTAATATGATCATCTCTCCGTTCNATGTTTGGGGAAGCCTTCAAGTGCAAACTGAGGGAAGGTAGATTGCAAAATTCCCTAGGCTGCCAAAGAGCCAACTCTTTGGATTCTAAGAGCTTAAAATCAACGATTTCAGCTGGATAGAACTTGACATCATCTTTAACTCACTGGACAGAACACTTCTGCACCTCATTTCCTCAGCTATGAAATGAGGGTTTGACTTTTTTGGTCTTTGTACATCATGAAACGTTTTTGAAACAATGCCAGTTTAAGTGTTTGTTCGGTGTACCTCTTTGAGGACAAGAATTGACGTGTGTTTCATGGAAAACACTCAGGAAATCTCTAGGTCACTTGTGTGTCAGTATGGCTTTCCCTGGTGGCTCAGAGGTTTAAGCGTCTGCCTTCAATGCGGGAGACCCGGGTTTGATCCCTGGGTCGGGAAGATCCCCTGGAGAAGGAAATGGCAACCCACTACAGTATTCTTGCCTGGAGAATCCCATGGATGGAGGAGCGTGGTTGGCTATAGTCCACAGGGTCGCAAAGAGTTGAACACGACTGAGCGACCTCACTCACTCATAGTGAATTGAGGCAGATATAAATAGGGGTGGGTGTGGTTGTCTCCCTTTCTAGGGCTATTCTCTCCTTTTCTCTCAGCCCCTAAGATTTATAGAGATGAACCAGACTGGTGGAATTATATGAAAGGAGGTAAGTCCTCTAAATAGACGACTTTAAGTGAATTATTTGTTCTGTTTGGTTTGTGTTCATTTCTTGTACACAGAAACCTGTCCAGTCCTAATAGCTTTAGGGATAAGTTGCTCCCCTTAAGTGAAGTAAGTCAGCCCTCTTCCAGGGCTTCCCTGGTGGTTCAGACGGTAAAGAATCTGCCCCCAGTGTGGGAGACCTGGGTTCGATCCCTGGGTCGGGAAGATCCCACAGAGAAGGAAATGGCTTCCCACTCCATTATTCTTGCCTGGAGAATCCCATGGACAGAGGATCCTGGCAGGCTACAATCCATGGGATTTCAGAGTCGGACATGATTGAGTGACAAATGCTGATACTGATTAGGGATAAGTTGTTCCGCTCAAGTGAAGTAAGTCAGCTCTTACAAGGTGCTGGCTAGTATCTTACCTTTCTAGTGGAAGAATACTTAAACCCGTACTTTTGAGCTGAGGAAGCTCAAATGGGCTATAGGCTTAAGACTTTAACGAAAATTAAGGGAAACCTGGGCCTAGATTTTGAATTAAGCTATGTAATTTGAATTACCATTTATGTATCCAAAGTCCCTATCAGAAGGCAAATTAACTTTTTTCTGAGTAAATTGGTTGTAGTCTTGGCAATTGGAGTCTTCCCTGGTGGCTCAGATGGTAAATGTGGGAGACCTGGGTTTGATCCCTGGGTTGGGAAGATCTCCTGGAGAAGGAAACAGCAACCCACTCCAGTACTCTTGCCTGGAAAATCCCAAGGACGGAGGAGCCTGGTAGGCTACAGTCCATGGCATCGCAAAGAGTCGGACACGACTGAGTGACTTCACTTCACTTGGCAATTAGGTTTATCTCACTTCTTAGGATATAGCCAACCACAGACTAAAGTAGACCAAAAATACAGAGGAAGGAAGAGGCCATTATCTTTCAGAAAAGCTTGTTTTGATCTTCAGGTGTTCAAGTACATATAGCGAGCAAATAAAGAACCTCATGCTCTTGACTTTAAATAGTTTATCCTATCTAGTACTCAAGAGCCTTTCTGAAGAATGACCATAGAATAATGAGCCAACTCATTGGAAAAGACCCTGATGCTGGGAAAGAGTGAAGGCAAAAGGAGATGGGGTCGGCAGAGGATGAGATAGTTGGGTGGAATCACTGACTCAATGGACATGAGTTTGAGCAAACTCTGGGAGATAGTGGAGGACAGAGGAACCTAGTGTGTTGCAAAGAGTTAGACATGACTTAGTAACTGTACAACAACTACAAAATGGAATAATGGCATTTTAATTGTTATCAGATCTCTGTACACCAACAATTTTATTTGATCATTTCCCACTGTTTTTACAGCCAGTTTTGCTGTTGTTTGTGATTAAAGCATTTACCATCTTTCATAGTTTCTTATTGATTATTCAACTGAATATATTACTAGCCAGCTCCCTTTTGTTTCTAAAGGGCAGTATCATAAAACCAAAAGAGCCTGTGAACATTGTGATTTTTATGTTTGTGGCTATTGAACAGCCTGAAACAGTACTCTTTTCTAGTAGTATCAGATGGATCATTATTGATATTTAAGGTTAAAATGACCATTTCCTTAGCTTCGAATGTTTGTTACTGTTGGCCTCTTTTCCTTATTTTGTAAGATCCAGTTTGGATGCCACCCCTTCTCTTGGCTCACCACACTCTGCATTCCTGGGACAGAATTACTGGTCACATTTTTGTGTTTCCAGGTGTTTTATACACTTGGTACACATTTTGTCTGTAGCTCTTACTGCTTCATATGAAAATAGTTTTCTTATTTCTTCCTCAGTGGACAGAGCATTCCTCAAGCAAGGACTTTATTCTGCTTATCTTGATATCTCTGAGCTTGAGTGTTAGGACACAGAGGCATTTTTGGTTGAGTTGAACTGAGTTAAATTATGTCTGGGTTTCTCTCAATAATATCATTGTCATAAATATAGGATATTGTGTTATACTCACTCATTTCAGGGCCTATTTTGAATATCTTCTAACTGGGGTGGAAAATCTGTCCAGCTGAATAAGGAAATAAATGTGAGGAAAGATGCGTTTCCACTTGTGATGTTTTTCTGATTTAACGTCACTTAAAAAAATTCTTTGTGATGGTATTCCTTATTTTTTGCTTTAATGTTTACATTTTTTCTTCTAAAGAGTTGAATATTTTTTCTGGTGTTTCCATTCTTTTAAGGATAATGAGTAGTCTGGGATCATACTTAGAACTGCTTTTTGACTTAGGGGCTTCCCTGGTGGCTCATGCGGTAGGAAATCTGAATTCTATTCCTGGGTCAGGAAGATCCCCTGAAGAAGCGAATGGCTACCCACTCCAGTATTCTTGCCTTGAGGATTCCGCGGACAGAGGAGCTTGGCGGGCTACAATCCATGGGGTCATAGAGAGTCAGAGACACTGAGCGACTAACTCTTTCACTTTTTCACTATGTCTCTCTCAGGGTAATTGCCACCAGAGGAAAGTATTTAGTTTTGTTTTCAACCAGGGAAAATGGTAAAGTACTGTGTAAACATTCAGTAATCTTCTGAGAGTGGAGTTTCACTATGTGAGAATAAGGACTGTAATTTAAAGACGTAAAAAGCAATGTAATATAGTCCACCGTTGGGGAAGGGTGATATGGTCTTATCTCTTTAATCTTAAAATTGCTTCCACTTGTCCTTGTAGGTTGTTCTGATAGACTGGTGTTGTATAATTTACTGCTGTGTATTGCTTCATTCTGAAATGAAGTGACCACAAAAAGATGGTAGAGCATGTCATACACGTAACATTCATAAGCGTGTAAACTATTTAGAGATGAAACTCTGATAAATCCTAGTGAACGGTTATTGGAGGGGATGCTAGTTATCTGTTAAAATGCACAGAAACATAAAAATGTGTTCGTGTTTTTCCTAGTTATTTTTTGATAATGAAATTATTTTTAATACATCATGAAAACTTTTTGACTGAGATTAGCTACAGAATTGACATCAAAATAGAACTTTTATCTCCTTTGCAAAATTATATTATGAAACTGTTCAGTTAAGCATTTTGTGTTATTTAGTATTTACTTTGAAAAAAATTTTAACTTTACCTTTTAAAAAAATCATGTTTACTAAAAATTCACAAAGTACCGTGACAAAGTATAATAGGGCATTTAAATTTAACAATTATTTATTAAATATATTGTAAAAATCTTTTAAACCATTTTTGTTGCTGTTGAATAATCAGTTTTTTCTAGTGTCTGTAGTTTTCAGTTTCTTTTAAAGCTTACCAGGTTTATAACTTGAAAACTTCTTACCCTATGTTTTATATTTCTAACAGGACAGCAGTTGGATTGAGATCTGTAAACTTACGAACATTTATTGTTACACATGCAAAGTTGAAAACACATCTTTCCAAAAACTTTCACCCTTTCTTTGGCTTTTTAAAAAAAAAGTCTTTGTAGGGTGAATGATGACAATTTTCAGAATCAAGTTTTACAGATAGAGGGAAGGTTTTGTGTATATTGTCTACTTTGTCAGCTAAGATTAATAGTAAATAATAACACTCTGTGACAACCTAGAGGAATGGGGAGGTGGGAGAGAGGTTCAAGAGTGAGGGGGCATAGGTATACCTATGGCTGATTTGTGTTGATGTATGGCAGAAACCAACATAATATTGTAAAGCAATTATCCTTCAATTAAACATAAATACATTAAAAATAGTAGCTAATAACAGCAGCTTTTATTTATTGAGTATTTTTGTGAACCAGACACTGTTCTAAGCCCTGTATGTGTCCTGTTTCATATCATCCTCACAATAAATCTTAGATTTTTCTAATTCTAATTTTACAGGGACAGAGAAGTAATTTTC
The DNA here is from genome assembly GCA_006410875.1 of Neotragus pygmaeus. Lineage (NCBI taxonomy): Eukaryota > Metazoa > Chordata > Mammalia > Artiodactyla > Bovidae > Neotragus > Neotragus pygmaeus. Next base: position 27,457 of record SJYV01025343.1, read on the forward strand.
TCAAGTTTAAAGAGTAAGAGGGAGAACCAGACTTCCAACTCCATACTGACTCCAAAGCCAAGTTTTTCTCAATATTGACAAAAATGTTTTATAAACCTTTCTACCTTCTTGACTGCAAAGTTATAGGATTTATATATATATTTAATAATACTTATTTATGGCTGTGCTGGGTTTTCATTACTGCATGGGCTTTTCTCTAGGTGCACAAGCTTCAGAGGTTGTGGCTCCTGGCCACAGTCATTGTATTACCAGGGGCTTAGTTGCTCCGTGGCATGTGGAATCTTCATAGGTCAGGGATGGAACCTGTGTCTCCTTCGTTGGCAGGCAGATTCTTTACCACTGAGCCACCAGGGAAGCCCTGGGATTATATTTTTATGGGGAATATCTGAAACATATCTGTAACAACCGTACTCATTATCATGTAGTCTATGTAGAGAATAAAATAGCCTCTCAAATGTCAAAGTATGCTCATTGAGAAAGGATCGATAGAATAAAAAACTGATAATGGGACTACTGGCTCTTTGACATTTCACCTGTCCTGACTCTCTTCTTGTAAAACTAGTTTGTATAGTTACGGGGAATATTGGTTTTTATAGATTAACTAGTTTTTCCAGTTAGGGTCAGTTTATCAGGTTTCTCAAGTTTTTAGAACATTTGGGGGTTGGGGAGGGAATAGATAGAGGGAAGATCTTGAAGCAGAAACACTGATAAGTACTGGATGGGAACTATTTCAGCTGGTGATGAGCAACCTGAAGCCTTTCCAGTCTAGCTTTGCAAGAGTTCCAGATCCAGTTTCACAGACATCCTTTCAGAGCACATAAAGCAGAGAGGGAATGGAGGAGGAAAAGTCTTTAGGGCACCCGCCTCCGAAAAGCGGAGGGACTTTCGTAGCATCAGTGATTCCAAGATGCTTGTGTTCTGACCAGGCCATGACAGCAGAGACCAGCACTTACCAAAGGCTGGCTTCAGAGGAGAGGCAATATGCAGGCCTTTAGGGCAGAGCATGAAAGTGTCAGGAACCAGGGTGCGAGAGCTTGATCCTTCCAGAACGTGACTACGTTGGTACTGTTCCAGGATGTCCAGCCATATGGCTTCCCTTGTCCCACCTGGTAAGCCTGACTCAGCCCACTCAGAGGGAGGGAGATGGAGATTCATTACAGTGTCCCTTCACGTGGCCCACTGCTGGTCTTTGGTAAAAATGGTAGGAATGAATTGAAGTAAGTCTAGTTTCTGGTTGACCCCATGTATCTTAAGCAGTAAAGAGGTTATTGTGAGGATTAAATAGAGAACATAAGAAGAGAGGACTAAAATGCTGCTGTCTTAACCATCTTTTTAAAAGATGCTAATCTCTCATCATTTTATTCAGGAAAAGGAGGAATCTGAATTTTAGTTCTGTGGGATTCAACAGATCTTTTTTGTTTTTAAATGAAAATAAATGAGACTCAGACATTTTTTATTTAGCTGGCTCTATGTCAAAAAAAATTGCTTGCTGCTGATTTTGGTTTTTATGATGTATGACAAAATTAGCTAATGTATTTGCAGATAGATACAAGGCTATTGGAAAATCAAACTAATTTGGGTATAGTATTGATTGAGTGTATTCTGAGAGCCATAGTCTACCCTTGGTGTGGTTTCTGGGGATTTAAATGTATTAGGTCTTTAAGAGCTGTATTATTATCTCTTTTTGTAAGCTGTACTATTTCTGTTCATATGTTTTAAGATAAAACCTTTTAAAATCTAGCAAACACAAGTCTAAGAAGTAACAGCAATGTTTTAGAAAGTGAAAATCACTCAGTCGTGTCTGACTCTTTGTGACCCCATGGACTATAGCCTACCAGGCTCCTCTGTCCATAGAATTCTCCAGGCAAGAACACTGGAGTGGGTTGCCATTTCCTTCTCCAACAATGTTTTAGAATCTCTAACAAATTACTCTTTAGTTGGGTTAAGTCATAATCATATGTGTCAGCTGACCATAATTGAGCTGAGAATGTTTGAATTAGATTATGTTTACCAAAATAGAGAGATAATGCATTACTTTATTATCTGTAACTACTGATAATACATTAAGTAATATTTAAGTAGTATTTAAAAAGTGAGGGTTAACACTGAACATTTAGCATTATAATACTATCACAACACATAGTGGTAGTATCTTAATTAAATCCCATGCTCTGTTAAGATGACTCATTTCTGGTTGTTGCGAGACCCTTAAAGGAACTGCTCTCATTCACAAAAAAAGCATCCTCTCCTGCCAGCTTTCTTTGAGGCTGGTTGAAGGAAGTACAGGTTGATTTTAGGTCAGTATTCCGTGTGTTTTCTTTTAAGTTACCTCATTTTAATTGCAGATTCTTTCAAATTTAACCTTGAATTTCTTTAACTTCATAGTGGGATATATAAAAATACAAAGTGCATTATTTTATCTTTATGAAAATTTATGAATCTTATTCTTTGAAACCACATTTTTACTTATACTGAACTTCAAATTCCAGTTTCGGCAATGGTCAACATACATAATTTGAAACAGTCCTAACATCTAACTGAAATGTTGGGGCATTTAAAATCTGCTACAGGGCTCTTAATTTTAATAGTTTGCATGTATAATATTAATGATGCTTCATGGTGTCATTCATGCATTGTCTTTATGCCAGATATAAACATTCTTCTCCCCATTTCCAGCGTAATAGCTTCCCCTCCCCCAGGGAACGGTTGTGGTGGGCAGACCAAAGAATTTGGCACAGTTTCTAATTTGCTACTCTTTCTCTGGGCACTTGTTTCTCTTGACTTCCAGGATTCATCTCCTGTAGCTGTATTTATCCCCCTTTGCACTTTTCAAATACTCCCCACCCCAACAACTAATTTAGTATTCTATTTTGTTCTCCTTCCAAATTATATTAAGTCTGAAATTCTGTGAAGTCATTTACTTATTTCAACAAATCTTTATTGAAGATCTGACTGCTAGGCATTGTGCCTGTATAAAAAGTTGGATAAAACACTCTCTCTGCCCTAGCCCAGGTAGTAGTCCAACAAGAGAAAGCCATACATATGATTCTAGAGTGACAGAATCCCTTGGACTGCAAGAAGATCAAATCAGTCAATCCTAAAGGAAATTAGTCCTGAATATTCATTAGAAGGACTGATGCTGAAGCTGAAACTCCAATACTTAGGCCACCTGATGCAAAGAATTGACTCTTTGGAAAAGACCCTGATGCTGGGAAAGATTGAAGGCAGGAGGAGAAGGGGACGACAGAGGATGAGATGGTTGGATGGCATCACCAACTTGATGGACATGAGTTTGAGCAAGCTCTGGGAGTTGGTGATGGACAGGGAAGCCTGGTGTGCTGCGGTCCATGGGATCGAAAAGAGTCAGACACAACTGAGCGACTGAATTGAACTGACTCAGAGTGACAGATACTGTGATAGAGCTGAGTTCAGTGGGAGATTTTAACTGGGTCTTGACATTCATTCAAAGCCTCTGCTTTTTTCTAAGATAATGAAAATGTATTTTTCTCCCTAATAAAGAAATGGGAAGAAGGGAGTTCTTTGATTCCATGAAGTTCCTTCCAGCTGTAAATAGTCTGTGATTGTTTCTTATCTAAGAGTGGACAGTCTTGAAAGAAACTGTCTATGTGACTGGTGAACTTTAATGGATTTTTTTTTTTGCCTTGCCAGAAATAACTTTGCACAGTGCCTTGGTTTTAACTAAGTACTCAGGAAAAAAAAGAAAATTATGGGGATGAATAGTGCCTAACTGGCCAGACTGAAATAGTACAGGTTCTCCCCTGCACTCCCACCCCCACAGAGCACTCTGCTGCAGCCCCTGCTTGATCTAGAAGTGGTTCTTGACGTGAGGCCAATTAAAATAGGCCTGATGGTGTGTTTGAAGGTAGAGCTTTTTGGTGGTAAGGACCTATGGTATCAGAATGACTATACAGACAATCCTAGATGGAAGAGAATAAGTTTTGAACAGTTTTGGGGGAAAGCTAGGAAGTTATTTAAACACCGACAGAGACAAAGGTTACTGTCAGAATGCTAATTTTATGCTATTTTAATCTGTTACCAGCTCTAAACTGAGCTAAGGAAAATACCAATTGCTCCCCTGTGCTCTTATTTAGCTATCAAATCCTATTTCTGAAAGTCATATTGTTCTGAAGAACAGCTTTTGGGAGAGCAGAGGTCAGGAGTGCATCGCAACACACTGCCATGTTTCTTGGGTGATGCCTTAATTTGTTATCCAAAGGTTTAGCTAAGCCTTCTTTGGACTGGTTATGTTTTCAATTTCCTAAGGTAATGAGTTGAGAAAGTTGTCATTTAAGCTTGTACTTCCCTTCATTTATTTTCAAACTGTGTCTTTTCAATCTCTGTGCCCTATACTGGTATTCTGAATGTACTGTAAAGACCACATCTTTTATAATCTTATATATATTCATCAGATCCTCTCAGGACCTAAGTCTTTTACTTTAGTTGTCCTCTGTCCTTTTTTTTGAGTTGCACCGGGTCTTTCTTGAGATGTGACAGTTAGAACTTTATACTTCAAATAGAGAATCATAACAATTTTTAGTTTGGATACTGTAGAGTTTAAAAAAATTTTTAAAACTATTTTAACTTACTTATTTGACTGCCCCAAGTCTTAGTTGATGCATATGGAATCGTGTTCCCTGAGCAGGGGTCAAACCCTGGGTCCCCTGCATTGGGAGCATGGAGTCTTAGCCACTGGACCACCAGGGAAATCCCCCTAAAAAAGCAAATTTTTATTGAAGTATAGTTGATTTACAATGTTATGTTAATTTCTACGGTGTAGCAAAGTGACTCAGTTATACATATATATTCTTTTTTTATATTCTTTTCCATTATAGTTTATCACAGGATATTGCATGTGATTCCTATGCTATACAGTAGGACCTTAATGTTTAGCTATCTTGTGTATATCCTAGTTTGATGCCAGGTTGAGAAGATCCCCTGGAGGAGGCCATGGAAACTCTCTCCAGTATTCTTGGCTGGAGAATCTCATGGGCAGAGGAGCCTGGCGGGCTACAGTCCATAGGGTCACACAGAGCCGGACATGACTGAAGCAACTTAGCACGAACACACGTGTGCATGTATTAGTTTCAGTTCAGTTCAGTCACTCAGTCGTGTCTGACTCTTTACAACCCCATGAATCACGGCACACCAGGCCTCCCTGTCCATCACCAACTCCTGGAGTTCACCCAGACTCATGTCCATCGAGTCAGTGATGCCATCCAGCCATCTCATCCTCTGTCGTNTCCAAACCAGAAAGTTACCTGGATTTGATTGATTCTTAAGAATATTTCTGTTGCATTCTTTTGATTTCAGCTATTCATGTGAAAGGCCCATAGCTGCTGGTAATAATATTCTTTGAGTAGTTGCTGTTATTTAATATAAAGTTGTTGAACCATCTATGAGCTGTATCCTGGCAAAACACCCTGTGAGGAGCACCTAGTTTATATTTCTTTGGAGCTGTTCCCATATCCTTGATGGAGATCTGCCCATGATTATCAAACTTCATCTGGGGAAATGAACTCTATTTTCAGTTCACAGTGTGATGGATTTGGAGAATGAACAAATCTGGGAGGATTTATAAACAGATTCTGTTTTAAATCATGGGCATGTAGCGGGGGATAAAGTGGCAATAAATTCTAAGCTTCTGCATCACATTTGGCATGATTGTGAAAGCTAAAGCAGAAGGAACGTTTAACATTTCTCAGAGAGGGCAAAGAGAAATAGAAGACAGAAAACCCAAGGATTAGCACCATGTAAAGGACAGGCTGAAAAGAAAGCTCTAAGAGGGCACCAAGACTGAGGGAGGAGAGGTTTGTGTGAAGGAAGGCGTGGTGACTGGTGTGAAATGCCATTGACTGGTTAAAGAGGAGAGATGGAAGATTTTCCTCTTTGTTTATGAATTTGGAAATTTGGGTGACTTTTTAAAGATATTTCAGTGGAGTGATAAGCCACAAATATAGAATAACTAAGGGGCTCAAATGAGATACGAGAGAGTGCACAGTCAAGAGACTAGCTTTAAGTTTGAAAAAATTAACTCTTTGAAACTCTTAGCTTCATCATTTTTTTAACACTGACTCTATTATAGGACTTTACATTTTTAACAGAAAATTTTAATTTTTACATGAATTTTACTAGATGTTATATACTTTTTAAAAAGTTATACTGTAAATAGACAACTGTTCTGTTTCTTTTTCAGTTTGCATGATGAAATTATTTGGCAAAACTTTACAGACATACATACCTTATCTAATTTAATACCATATCTAACTAATTTTATATTTTTGAGTAGGATCTAGCTCTGATTCAAATGTTTTATGATTTGTTTGCTTACTTACAGTGGGCTTCCCTCGTGGCTCAGACACTAAAGAATCTGCCTGCAATGTGGAAGACCTAGGTTCGATCCCTGGGTTGGGAAGATCCCATGGAGAAGGGAACAGCTACTCCCTCCAGTATTCTTGTCTGGAGAATTTCATGGACGGAGGAGCCTGGCAGGTACAGTCCATGGAGTTGCAAAGAGTCGGACACGACTAAGCAATTTTCACTTTTCTTAGAGTAGTATTAGTATAGTAAACATCCTGAAAAATAAGAAAAATGTATGTCTGGCTAAGTCAAACTTTTTGGTGTGGAATGTATTTAGAATTGTAGACATCAGTGATCTCTATAAACTCATTAGTGTATCAGTTTTTTAAAAATAAAGATGTGTATCAGATTTTTTCCCATGCCCTCAATGCCAAAAGCTTCCACAGTTTGATTCTAATGATGTATTATAATTCACACTTTAATTCTGATACTTTTGTCTTAATTTATAACAGTGAGAAAAGCATTGTTCTAAAGCATAAGCTAGACCTTAGATACCAAACTATTTATTGGCTCCCATTATAAGCCTCACTCAAATTTCCAGAAATTAAATGATTATTTGATAAGGTTAAGGGCCATACAGTCTCACTTGGTCATTATTGATGCCTGTGATCTGAAAGGTAGAGGGGGAAGGAGGAATCTGTAAATTCATTCAGTCTGCACATGTCTGAGCCCAGAGAGTCTTAGGAGAAAAAAAAAGTCACTAACCTTCAAAGCAAAGTACCCCAAGTTTTTCAATAACAAGAGTCATCTCTTATTCTGTCAGTGTATCAGATGAGAAAGGAAGACAGAGAATCAAGATCTGCCATTTTGCATTCAATAATTTGGATAACAAAGTGTTGAAAAGATTTTGAGAGAAATTCCTCATTAAAAAAAAATAAATCCTCAGTCTTTTGCCTGAGGAGCTAGAGCAGACAAAGTCTTGGATTTGTGATGAGTAGACTTTGGATTGAGGATATATGGACAAAATAGAATGCAGATTGCTTGCATTTGAAAAATATTCTGAATAAAAATATGAAAAATAAGTATCTAGGCAAAGGTAGACAGGACAGGTTTCTTCAGGTATCCTGATTTTAGGTGAAAGGAAGTCAATCCTGGCTCCAGTTTGTCCTGAGTCAAACAGTGCACTCACCAAATGGCATTGATTCTTGTATGACCAGTAGAGCTATGGGGTTTTCCAAGAGGGTTTTATATTACATTTCTATGTGTTTCAGGACATAATTTTGCTCACACCATCTCTTAGTTTTTTATATGCAACAATAGTGCTAGCCACTGTTTGTTACTCATTACTGATTTTTGCCATTATTTCGTCTAACCTAAATGTTTGTACCAGTGAAAAAAAAGAAGTTCTATCCTATGGGGATGAAATAAGGGAACCTTTATATGATGAATGATACGTGTTCTTCAGAAAATACGTGTGTTCATAGAATTTCGAAACTAATAACTTAGTAAGCTTCCTAGAATTTGACTCTGACAACCATATTGAAAACTGTAATTTTATCAGTATTTATTGCTCTTTTTTTCCCCTGTTAATTTATCAGAGTGGCGTAAAACACTAGTGCCAACTGGTTTTTTTATTTTTTAATGTATTTTATTTATTTTTGGCTGTGCTGGATCTTTGGTGCTGTGTGCGGGCTTTCTCTAGCTGTGGTGAGTGGGGGCTACTCTCTGGTTGCAGTGCACAGGCTTCTTTTGTGGAACACAGGCTCTAGGGCGTATGGGCTTCAGTAGCTGTGGCTTTTGGGCTCTAGAGAGTGGGCTCAGTAGTTGCAGCACGCTGAATTAGTTGCCCTGTGGCATGTGGGATCTTTCCAGACCAGGCGTCAAACCTGTGTCCCCTGCATTGCAAGGCAGAGTCTTAACCACTGGACCACCAGGGAAGCCTTGTTTGGGTTTTTTTAAAGCCTGATACAAGCAAGATTAAAACAAAACAAAAACGCATTGCATATGGCTTTGTGTTTCTCTCATTTTTAATCCTGGATTTATTGTGATACTTCTTAATCTATCCCCCAAATTAGGACTCTGCTACTACTCATATACTGAAATTTATATAAATAGAACATACAGACTATTTCTCAATGTTACATCTTCCTTTAATAGCAACAGATCATGTGGAAGCTCAAAGCATTGAGTTGTGAAAGAGATGAACCGTTTACCAACAGTGGTGACAAGACCAGTGCTTGGAAAACGATATGCATGTATTCTCCACAGACTTTGTAAGAAAATGAGGATTCAAGTGCCATTATTGTTATTGTTTTAATTAGAGCAAAGTCTTGGCCTTTTAGTATGCCTTCCTTTCTTTTATACAGAAGAAACGAACTTTTTGCTTTTATTCTCTTTGAAGAAAATTCACTGTAGGAAACCTATTGAAACTTAAATTTGTTCTCATATACTAAGCTCTCTTATAGTTGTTCATGTCATTTTCCTGAGCTTAGCCCAGTGTACTGTGTACAAACAAGATGATTTTTAAATTTTAAGTAAAGGATGTGATGAGATAGTGTTTTGCACTGAAGATAGGTGGAAATCTTCTAGTTTTAAGTGTGCCTAGGGCATAGACAATTGGTAACAGATGTAAGAACGTTGACATACTGGGAATTTCTATAGATTTTATTTTAACTGCTGGTTCTGGTATAACTTCTTATGATGGAAGGGGAAAGTCGCTCAGTTGTATACAACTCTTTGTGACTCCATGGATTATACACTCCATGAAATTCTCCAGGCCAGAATACTGGAGTGGGTAGCCTTTCCCTTCTCCAGGGAGTCGTCCCAACCCAGGGACTGAACCCAGGTCTCCCACATTGCAGGTGGATTCTCTACCAGTTGATCTACAAGGGAAGCCCAAGAATACTGGAGTGGGTAGCTATCCCTTTTTCAGCAAAGCTATCCCTTTTTCAGCAAATCTTCCTGACCCAGGAACCAAACCCAGGTCTCCTGCATGGCAGCCAGATTCTACCTATTTTTACCTATTCCCCCAAAATATAATCTTTATTTTTAAATTAAATAATCTGAAATACTTCTTGTGAATAGGAAAATAATGCAAATTCTAATCACTGGCATAAAATAATTTATCTTGTCTCAATACTACTGGTTAATTTTCTAGACCCTCCCCAACTTGCCTAGTAAGCATGTGGTTTCTTCAGCAGGTGTGGTCAATAATCATAATATAAAAGAGTCTACAAAAATAATCCACTGCTCTGAGAAATGCTCCCTGTAAAGTATAATTCCAAAAGGTTTAAACCATTGCACAGCATCCACTTTGCCTAATGAAAAAGAAAAAAGTCAGGAAATTGGATTTATATGCTTGAAGGAAGCATATTAAGTTAGAATCTAGGGAAATGTTTATTTTATTTTTAGTGACCATATAGCTATTTCTTTTAGAGTATTTAACTTTTTACTTGATTATGGTTTGTTCTTTACCAGCTATGTTCCAGAAACCTGACAATATATTGGACATAGTAGAGATTTATAATATATATCCAAATTCATATTAAAAGTGTTGTTCTTTTAATAATGGGCTTCCCTGGTGTCTCAGTGGTAAAGAATCTACCTTCCAATGCAGGAGACATGGTTTCAGTCCCTGGGTCAGGGAGATCCCCTGGAGGAGGAAATGGAAACCCACTCCAATATTCTTGACTGGGAAATTCCATGGACAGAGCAGCCTGGTAGGCTACAGTTCATGAGTTCACAGAGTTGGACATGACTTAGTGACTAAACAAATACCTTTTAATAATATAATTCTCAAGTAAGCCTTGTAAGATATTTCAAAGTACAGCTATATTTATTTTTTTTCAGGGAATGACTTCCATATGAGTAAAGATATTTTCTTTAAACTATTTAACATTTAAGGGAAAAAATGGGCCACAAAATTTAACTGATATGCAAGTTGTATCTTGAAACATTGTGATCAAAACAGTTGTGATACATGAAGTAAAAGTAAATAGTGAAAATAACGTCACCATATTTGTTGCAGTTGAGTTTTTGGTTTTTTCCCAAAACATTTTTTATGATGGCTCTTCCAGGACATTTTAAGCTATTCTGTCCAGGTGGTACTATTGGTAAAGAATCTGCTTATCAAAGCAGGAGACACAAGAGATGTGGGTTTGAACCCTGGGTTGGAAAGATCCCCGGGAGTAGAAAATGGCAACCCATTTCAGCATTCTTGCCTGAGCAGAGGGACCTGGCAGGCTACAGTCTATGGGATTGTGAAGAGTCAGACATGACAGAGCGCACCTCTGAAAATACTAATTTCTGGGATATAGTAATGGTTGTTTACTAGACGAATCTGAACTGCCACCTTCATTTTGCATTGAAACATTCATGAAAATGCCATAAGTATGCATCATCACTAAAGTTCTAAAAATTAAATTTAAATTTAATTATCTCAAGATGTAATTCATCAAATCACAAATGGGCTACAACCATAGGAAGAAATAGGAGAATATTTCCACTACCCCTTGCAGAGGGGCTTTCAGGAATCAAAAACTTATATCCTTCCAAATGGAACGTCTTGGTACAAGAGCCAGAAAATCTAGTAACAAAACCTCATAACAGAAAATTTATATATATAAATAGAAAGCTTATATATATAAACATAAAGGTAACAAATAATGGTAAGATGTATTATCTGTATATAAAATCCCAGATTTTCTTAATGAAATGTAGAGCTGAATGGGTGAGTGAGGTCGAGTAAAATGATACTTGATTTCTTATCTTATTGAAATAAAATGTAAATGAATAAGTTATTTTTTATATTACTGACTGATAAAATTTATGTATTTTTTAAAAATAAAACCTCTACTAGGAATTAAGATTTTTAGTATTTATACATACATGCATAGAAACTTAGCTTTGATTTAAAAATTAAATCTTTTTTTTTTTTTAGGGTTTAGGAGTGAATTATTTATTAGCAGACTGCATAATTCTTATTTAGTGAAGAAAACAATATAGAACTTTAATGAAACCAAAATTGCATCTTTAAGAATCCAAATTGTATTTCTCAAGTGGTATTTTTCAGAATAGTTTTATTTTGTTTCAGTTCCCCATCATTTCTTCATGTATTTGTTCATCCGTCAAATACTTATCGAATGCTTTTGATGGCCTTAAGTCTTTTTTTTTTTCTTTCAAATCAAGTTTATTAACTATTTGGTGAGACAAGCTATCCATGAAAACTATGTTACAAGAGTTATTTGGTTTGCCTGGACTAAAATAACAATATATCAGTCAAAGATTTTTCCAAATGGTACCTGAATGCTAGCATTCTTCTTTTTTTTTTTTTTTTAATTATTTTTTTTAAATTTGACTTTACAATACTCTATTGGCTTTGCCATACATCGACATGAATCCACCACAGGTGTACACAAGCTCCCCATCCTGAATCCCCCTCCCACCTCCCACCCCACAACGTCTCTCTGGATCATCCCCGTACACCAGCCCCAAGCGTCCTGCATCCTGTATCAAACATAGACTGGTGATTCGTTTCTTACATAATAGTATATATGCTTCAATGCCATTCTCCCAGATCATCCCGCCCTCTCCTACTCCCTCTGAGGCCAAAAGTCCATTGTCTATGTCTGTGTCCTTTTGTTGTCTCACATACAGGGTCATCATTACTATCTTTCTAAATTCCATATATATGTGTCAGTATGCTGTATTGGTGTTTTTCTTTCTGGCTTACTTCACTCTGTATAATAGGCTCCAGTTTCATCCATCTCATTAGAACTGATTCAAATTTATTCTTTTTAATGGCAGAGTAATACTCCATTGTGTATATATGCCACAGCTTGCTTATCCATTCATCTGTTGATGGACATCTAGGTTGTTTCCATGTCCTGGCTATTATAAACAGTGCTGCGATGAACATTGGGGTACATGTGTCTCTTTCAATTCTGGTTTCCTTGGTGTGTATGCCCAGCAGTGGGATTGCTGGGTCATAAGGCAGTTCTATTTGCAATTTTTTAAGGAATCTCCACACTGTTTTCCACAGTGGCTGTACTAGTTTACATTCCCACCAACAGTGTAAGAGGGTTCCCCTTTCTCCACACCCCCTCCAGCATTTATTGCTTGCAGACTTTTGGATCGCAGCCATTCTGACTGGTGTGAAATGGTACCTCATTGTGGTTTTGATTTGCATTTCTCTGATGATGAGTGATGTTGAGCATCTTTTCATGTGTTTGTTAGCCATCCGTATGTCTTCTTTGGAGAAATGTCTATTGAGTTCTTTGGCCCATTTTTTGATCGGGTCGTTTATTTTTCTGGAGTTGAGCTGTATAAGTTGCTTGTATATTTTTGAGATTAGTTGTTTGTCAGTTGCTTCATTTGCTATTGTTTTCTCCCATTCAGAAGGCTGTCTTTTCACCTTACTTATAGTTTCCTTTGTTGTGCAGAAGCTTTTAATTTTAATTAGATCCCATTTGTTTATTTTTGTTTTTATTTCCAGTATTCTGGGAGGTGGATCATAGAGGATCCTACTGTGATTTATGTCAGAGAGTGTTTTGCCTATGTTCTCCTCTAGGAGTTTTATAGTTTCTGGTCTTACATTTAGGTCTTTAATCCATTTTGAGTTTATTTTTGTGTGTGGTGTTAGAAAGTGATCTAGTTTCATTTTTTTACAAGTGGTTGACCAGTTTTCCCAGCACCACTTATTAAAGAGATTGTCTTTACTCCATTGTATATTCTTGCCTCCTTTGTCGAAGATAAGGTGTCCATAGGTGTGTGGATTTATCTCTGGGCTTTCTATTTTGTTCCACTGATCTATATTTCTGTCTTTGTGCCAGTACCATACTGTCTTAATGACTGTGGCTTTGTAGTAGAGCCTGAAGTCAGGCAAGTTGATTCCTCCAGTTCCATTCTTCTTTCTCAAGATTGCTTTGGCTATTCGAGGTTTTTTGTATTTCCATACAAATCTTGAAATTATTTGTTCTAGTTCTGTGAAAAATACCACTGGTAGCTTGATAGGGATTGCATTGAATCTGTAGATTGCTTTGGGTAGTATACTCATTTTCACTATATTGATTCTTCCAATCCATGAACATGGTATATTTCTCCATCTATTAGTGTCCTCTTTGATTTCTTTCATCAGTGTTTTATAGTTTTCAATGTATAGGTCTTTAGTTTCTTTAGGTAGGTATATTCCTAAGTATTTTATTCTTTTTGTTGTGATGGTGAATGGAATTGTGAAATCTTGATAAATGTTGTCTCCTGAGGAAAAACTACATTTTAAAAAATTGAGCATCAAAAGATATGCATGAAAAGGCAGAAATTTGAGGACTTTGTAAAAATACCTCTTCTAAGATAATCATATTAATTTGTTATTTTAATTTAAACATTCTTAATGTAAAACTTAGGATTTCTTGGTAGGAATAGTGAATTATCCTTCATTAGTAGTTTTCTACTATAAAAATGTGATATCATAGACCATGTGGTCATGATTCTCTAGTCACTTCAAACAAATAGGGGAAAAAAAAAAAACACCTCCTTAGAAATTAGGTATTATGTCATCCCTTTTTCTCCCTCCACCCCCATAACTTGAAAACATTTAGCCTGAATAAAATGTTTTTATCATTAAAGAAAACAACATAATTATTAAGAGGAATATATCCTCAGTTGTTGCAAATTGGATGCTAGATTTTATTGTATAAAATCAAGAAATATATCTAATATTTCCTTTCAATAAAAGAGTTTATATGTTTTTTGAAGTGAACTTGGCATTTCTATATCTTCTTCATGATGAAGCATGCAAATATAGTCAAGTATAGATAAAAAATTTCCCCTCAAAGTACTTACCATTCATCTTTGTCAAGAGAAAAGAAGTAATGCTCACTCAAATAATTTCAAGGACATAGAGATCCAACTGAGAAATTAAAAGGGCCTTGAATATAACTTGCAGTGATGCACATTAATAAGGTTCAGCTTCAGATTTTTCACGGTACAGTAGAAAAAGCAATATTCTAAATGAGAATTGTGGAATGCTTTTTTGGTAGCAGAGGACAAATTGTTTTACCTTTCATCTTTCCCTGGTCTCTATTCCAAAGTTGCATGGTACAGTGTAGCTCCAAAGAATTATATTTTATTAAAAGTTAAGATTTTCAGTGAAATCTACCATAAGCAAAATTTATAAGCTGATACAAATATACCATCATGTAGTAGTAAAAACAGTTTAAGGAAATTATATGATCATTCCTTTGCAGGAAATTAAGAAGTAAAGTACATAAGGTCTTATGAAAAAAAATGCCTGATGGTAATATCAACTGTATTTGAGATTCACTGTTAATCTTTGAAAAAGAATAAGTAGGACTGTTTAGTTCTTATAATAAGTATCACATAAAATAAAGGCCCAAAAAAGAAAGAAATCTTGAAATTGAAAATAAAGAAAATGTACCTGTAGTATACAACACAGATTGCCAGACTTTGTCCACAGCCCCAGTCCAGCCCACCTCATGCTTTTGAAGTGAAATTTTGTGGTAACAGATCCCACTCATTTGTTTTGGCTAGGGACTTCTTTCCGACTGCAGCTTTAGAATTGAGTATTTGTTACAGAAACTGGCCCACGCCTAAATTTTTTTGCTGTATGGCCGTTCATAGAAAAAGCTTCTTGATATCTGGTACAGAAAAATTCAAAGCCAAAATATTAATTAGTGCCATACTAAAATATAATCAGCTAACTCTTACTTTGATTAATGTCTTTAGGCTTAAGTATAAATAAATAAATAAACCTCTTATGATTAAGAGATCTTGATTAAGCTCACCAATTTGGATCCCTAATATTTTAGTAAAATAGTGATTCCTTAGAGATGTACATGTGGAACAAAAGTGAATTATATATCATTTTTGTTCCACATTTACAACAGTTTTTAATGCCTCATTTTATTTAAACCGTTAAAAGTCAGAAGATTTTACATTATGCATGGTATAAGATTGGTCTACTTCATATAAGTTTCACAGTCATAAATTACAGTGAAAATACATTTTTTTAATTACAAAGTCTTCACTGTCATTTTTTCTCCCATAGAGAAGCCTTCCATTCACGCAGAATCCTGGTATTTTTAGTGCCTAGCCTGGCATTTAGCAGATGCCCTATACATATAAGTTAAATAAATTTCTTTTGATAAAATTTTATAACCTTTGTCTCATTATCTATGAAGGGAAGATTTTGGTAGCTATTCACCAGACAGCATTTGGCAAGGAAATAAAAACAGGGCATGTAAATTATATTAATCATAGCACACAATTTCCAGAGATGGCCTTTCACTTGGAGATAATGAAACAGCCATGGCTAGTTAGCTCTTGATTTACTTGAAGTTTCTATGGCTGATCTTTCCATTTAAAAAGATTTGTGAGTCTCTTCCTTAGACATTGAATTTATCCAGAAACACTCTCTCTCTTTCCATGATGTGAAATTAATATTGATTTTTCTTTTAGTTTTAAAAGCCATCAATTGAGTTTTAAAATGTATTAGTGATTATTATGAGAATTAAGTAGTACAAGTAAAATGACCAACTTTAACTAATCTAGTTGAGCAGTTAATGACCACATCTTTTACATGAAGCTCTGTTCCCTTGTTTAGTTAGTCCAGTGGTATTTTGTCAGGAAGAAGTGCTCTTGAAATAGTACAGACTGTCTGCATAAAGAGCTTAACACAGGGACTCTGTAACTAATCTTTTCAGAAGCTGAAAGAATAGAATCAAGGAAGAATGAAGACAGTGGGTTGTCCCCTTAAAATAATTTATAATTCAGGAGGTAAAAAATTACATTCTTTGTCTTCCTATCCCAGAGTTTCTACATTTGAAAACTAAAAGGAAATACTAACCAGTCCTTGAGGGGTGTGTCATAATTATTGCCATTTAAAAAATGAAATAACAGTGGATTTTTTTTTTGTTTGGTTGTTTTTTTAAATTTTATTTTTATTTTTTTAATACCAAAAACATTTTGTGTTGGAGTATAGCCAATTAACAATGTTGTGACCATTTCAGGTAAACAACAGAGGGACTCAGCCATACATACACATGCATGAATTCCCCCCAAATCCTCCTCCCATCCAAGCTGGCACATGACATTGAGCAGAGCTCCATGTGCTATACAGTGTTTTTGTTATTATCCATTTAAACTTAGCAGGCATCCCTTATATGTGAAATCTAAAAAGAAATTATACAAATGAACTTACTTACAAAACAGAAGGAGACATAGGCTTAGAAAACCAACACGGTTGCCATGGGAAAGGGATAGTTAAGAACATTGGGTTGTTAATTTTACTTTATTTTCTTATACTTGTTATTATTGATATGTTCAAACAATTATCTGTACTTTTCCCCTGAGAATCAGCGTTTCTTGCCTTTTCATTTACTTAAGCATGAAAATGGGTCCATTAAGAGCTTTAAGGGATTTTATTCCAAAATCTAGTTGAAGTCAGATCAAGTCATGGGTGCAAATATCAGACTCTTGACAAGACCCTGATAAATCTGAGGTTGCCCTTATAGCTTCTCCGTTAGCAAAGGGGTTCAAAAAGTTAATGCATTGCCTTGTAACCTTGCCTTTTCAGCCAGAAGTAGAAATGATCATGGATTAAAGATATATACAAGTGTGGCTGTAATCTAATAGAGTGGATTATAATCTAATATAGAGAAAGTCAACAAAACATTTAAAGGATTTGCTGTATTTTGGACTGAAAAGGATAGAGTGTTGAAAATGAAAAGAGGACTCTTAGCCCTCAGGCATCTAAGGGGAGAAAGCAGTACTATAGAACTGCTCAGATGGAAATATAAGCCATTTCTCATAGAATAAGAATGAGTCAGAGGACCCAAGATTACAGAGACCAGAGTCAAAAACCCTGGGGAACTAGTCTTGAGAAGCCAAACTAGATTCTAATCAACAACATTTCCTACCTCCAGCATTGTGGTGGTTGCAAAAAAAGGATTTGCTTTCAATATATGATTCCATATATAATATAAATAGAACAAACACTTAGTAAATTAGAAATAGATGGGAATTTCCAAAGCCTAATACAATTTTATCATAAATATAGAACAAACATCATCTTAAATAAAATAACAGTAGAAGTAACCCCTTAAAAATAATGTATAAGTCAAATATGTCCATTAACACCACATCTATTCTGTGTTTTGTTGGAGGCCCTAGATAGTATAAGAAGAAAAAAAATATATTAGGGGCATAGGATAGGAATTTTAAAAAGTTATTTGGAGATAATTTTTATCATTTACATAGAAAATGTGAATAGCTTTGTAACCCTTTTTTAGATTCTACATAAAGTATTATCCTATGATACTTCTCTTTCTCTGACTTACTTCACTCAGTATGATAATCTCTGGGTCCATCCATGCTGCTTCAAATGGCAGTATTTCATTTTTTACGTCTGATTAATATTCCATTGTATTGAAGTAAAATACATGCGGTGAAAGACACAGATTTTTAAGTGTTTGGTTTTGAGCTTAACAAACTCATACGCTCGTGTGATAACCATCCCAATAAGAATACAAAATATTTCCATTGCACCAAAAATTTCCATTGTCCCTTTATCCAGACAGTGTCTTACCCCATGGAAACAATAGCTTGATTCCTGTCAGCACTGATTAGTTTTGCCTGATTTCAACTTTATTCAGATGAAATCATGTGATACTGACAGCATGTACTGTTTTGTATCTTGTTTCTTTCTCTCAGCATAATGTTTTGGGGATGCATGCATTGGTTACTTGATCCCTTGTATTACTTGGTACTATTTTTTAACTCTATAAAGATTTCATGAATTATCAAATGACTTGTTGAAGGACATTTCACTTGTTTCTAATTTGGTGCTGATTTTAATAAAGCTGCCAGAAACAGTATTGTGAAAGGCTTTGTGAGTGTATATGTTTTTATCCCCTTGGGTAAGTATCTAAGAGTTAAATTTCTAAATTACAGAATAAATGTGGGTTTAAATTTATAGGGAATTGCTAAATAATTTTCCAAAGTGGTTGTTCCACTTTATACAACCACCAGGAATATATAAAAGTTTCTGTTGCCACATATTCTTACTAACATTTCATTTTGTCTGACTTCTAAGTTTTAGCTTTTCTAATGGGTTTAAAAGTACTGTCATTGTGGTTTAAAAAAATTTTTTCCCTGAAAATTAAAAATGATAAACAACTTTGGTATACTATAAATAGCAAATCTTTATAACATACAATTGATATCTTTGTTGCATATATGCACCCATGAGATCTTGATGACAATCAATATAATGAACATTTTATTGTTCAGTTGCTCAGTCATGTCCTCACTTTGCAACCCAATGGACTGCAGTGTGCCTGGCTTCCCTGTCCTTCACCATCTCCCACAGTTGGCTCAAACTCATGTCCACTGTGTTAGTAATGCCTTCCAGCAATTTCGTCCTCTTTTGCCCTGTTCTCTTTCTGCCTTCAATCTTTCCCAGCATCAGGGTCTTTTCCACTGAGTTGGCTGTTCACATTGGGAGGCCAAAATATTGGAACTTCAGCTTCAGCATCAGTCCTTCCAATGAATATTCAGGACTGATTTCCTTTAGGATTGACTGGTTTGATCTCTTTGCAGTCCAAGGGGCTCTCAAGAGTCTTCTCCAGCACCAAAGTTTGAAAGCATCAATTCTTTGGTGCTCAACCTTCTTTATGATTAACTCTCACATCTATTCATGACTAGCCATAGCTTTCACTATACGGTTGTTTGTCGGCAAAGTGATGTCTCTGGTTTTTAATATGCTGTCTAGATTNGCACCAAAGTTTGAAAGCATCAATTCTTTGGTGCTCAACCTTCTTTATGATTAACTCTCACATCTATTCATGACTAGCCATAGCTTTCACTATACGGTTGTTTGTCGGCAAAGTGATGTCTCTGGTTTTTAATATGCTGTCTAGATTTGTCATAGCTTTTCTTCCAAAGAGCAAGTGTCTTTTAATTCCATGGCTACAGTCACCATCCACAGTGATTTTGGAACCCAAGAAAATAAATTCTGTCACTGTTTCCATTATTTCATTTTCTATCTGCCATGAAGTGATGGTACTAGATGCCATGATACTCGTTTTTTGAGTGTTGAGCTTTAAGTCAGCTGTTTCACTCTCCTCTTTCTCCTTCATGAAGAGATTCTTTAGTTCCCCTTCTCTTTCTGCCATTCAGTTCAGTTCAGTTCAGTCGCTCAGTCATGTCTGACTCTTTGCGACCCCATGAATCGCAGCATGCCAAGCCTCCTTGTCCATCACCAACTCCCAGAGTTCACTCAGACTCACGTCCATCGAGTCCGTGATTCCATCCAGCTATCTCATCCTCTGTCGTCCCCTTNACTCTCACATCCATACATGACCACTGGAAAAACCATAGCCTTGACTAGACGGATCTTAGTCGGCAAAGTTTGTTAGCCTTAGTTCTTCGTATTTCCATCTAAATTTTAGAAATTTCATGTTAGTTTCCACAAAGAGCCTTGCTGAGATTTTAATTGTGATCTTATTTAAATGTGATCTTATTAGATAGTTTTGAGGTATTTTACAACCTTGAATCTTTTATTCCATGAATTAAGTAGTCTGTCAGGTAAAGCCTAAACGTGTTACCTTTACTAATTTTCTGGGCAATCACCATGCTTTTCAGTAGGTGTTAATAATTCTCTTGTCAGAGACATGTATCCTAATGATCAGGATTAAAAATATGGCATGCTGAAATGAAGTATCATAAACCTCATGTATTCAAAATAATTGTGTTCTTCAGCAAATTTAAAGGAACAAATATTGAGTTACAAAATCTTTCATTCAGTGGGGGTAAAGGCTAAAGAGTTTTAGATTTGGAATGAAATTGTCATTTTCCCTGTATGAATTTCAAATGTTAAACGTATTTGAATAGTTCAAAGTGTTGAGCTATAAAAAAGCAAACATCACTATTAGGTAATCTGCTGTCTGATTACATAGAGCTTTTGCTCAAGAATTATGCACTCCATTTTTCTACCACCATAAGCAGTATTTTGAGTTCAGTGCCTCTTATCAAATTTGTCATCCATTGAAATGGATAAACAGACAAAGCCACTCAGAAAAAGCAGTCTCTTTTTCAAATGCAACATTTCCCTTAACATAATCTTGACGTTTCATTATTTCATTCATTTATTCATCAAATATTTATTGAACATGTACACCAGTTAGAGCAATATATCATGTAATGAAAACATAGGGGAAAAAAAGAAAACATAGTTACTGGCTTACAGTCTGGCTGAGAAAATAAAGTTCACAAACATGAACAAATAAAACAATATTTCTTTGATTAATTTACTTCACATTGTTCTCTCCATTTATAATCATTCAGACTTCTTTACCTACAGCCATAGAGGCATGTGGAAATCTCTTCTAGCTCTTCACGTGTATACAGTGCCTCTCGTTTTTATTTCCAAAGTATACCCTACCATCATCTGTGAAAGACTAAATTCAGTGAGTCCAATTACAAGTGTCCTTTTTGTTGAGTTCCATTTCCACATATCCTCATGCTTATCTGTTATCTCTACTGAGGAGTTCCACAGTGACTTTGAGCTCAATAAATGCTATGTTGAACTTCCTGTATTTACACTTANAGACTAAATTCAGTGAGTCCAATTACAAGTGTCCTTTTTGTTGAGTTCCATTTCCACATATCCTCATGCTTATCTGTTATCTCTACTGAGGAGTTCCACAGTGACTTTGAGCTCAATAAATGCTATGTTGAACTTCCTGTATTTACACTTAAGCCTTCTCACTTCTAATCTCAATGTTGGTAGATAAGAGCATACTCCAAATGATTTTACAAACCAGTCTTGGAATTCAATCTGGATTCTTTGTATCCCCTCATTGCTATATTACTACTCTTAATGGTTTAAATCTTCACCTTACTTCACTTTATTACTGAGTATTTTAATATGTGTAGACAGAAACTGATGCAAGAACTAGAGAGAATCCTGACACCATTTTTTAAAATAGCTTCTAGTTCTAATTTTTTCCAGAATCCAAACTGCTCTTTCATTTATGAACATTGAAGGTATCAATCCTTCATTTTTAACCTAAGCTAGCTAAGGCTGATACCTAAAATTTCAAACCAAATGATCCTACCTCATCCATGGTCCAGATAGAATGAATTGCAGTCTTTCTCTGTGACCATTATGTTTTTATGCAAATGCTTATAGCACCTATAAAAATGTTGCCTTTTCCATGTTTTTTTTTTTTTTTTATCCCATAGTAAAATTCGAATGGGATTCTTGAGGACAAAGATTTCCTCTAATTTTTATGTCCCCAGTACCTGCCCCAGGTCTCAATAAAATATTTCTTTAATTGATAAATGTGTAGATGAATATATAGATAAGCCATTCAAATCAAATTATTTTTTTCTGGAAGTCTTCCTAACCTTGCCATTGTATTTTTATCTCTAGTACTTTGAAGAGATGATATTTATTATCTGTGTTCTTCAACAAATAATACTTTGAAACTTTTTATTACATTGCCTCTTAATAATTTTTATACTAATTCTAAAACAGATTTAAGCACAAAATATTTCCATCTTTAAAATAATTAATACAGTATACTCAGGGAAAATATTTGGTTTTATAAAATTATTCTTAGGTTGTTAGGTAAAAGTCACAGAACTGACAAATACATAAGCATATAGTTATACTTAATAATTTTATAAATATTGACAGTGGATTCCAGAAGGTTTTTCAATGTCATGTCCAAGGAAACAGGGCTGGTTTGTAGAGCTGAACCAACATTGACAATCAGCTAAATGAAGGCAGAACATAAAGTTTTTTTTTCCCTTAAAGTAAGTGAATTATTTTACATCCTCACCAACATTTTATGTGAATCCAGACACTCAGAAATCCATGTCAACAATTGCTGTTGCCATAAGGATGGGTGTGTAGTGCTAGCTTATTGTCTCTGAAGTGTGGGCTTTTAAAATAACAATACTTTTGATATTGCTCTGCTTGACATTTTAACTAGCACTTCATGTAAGCTATATCTGATATAACTTATGGCTTGATAGGATACATGAAGTTAAGGTGCTACTGTTCTGGGGGAGATGGGAGATGATGAATAGTACAACAATGAATTGTCTCAACTAACATGAGGCATGGAGACAGAAAGGAGAGTGCTGTTGAAGGAGAAAACAGACAGAACAGGCTCCCTCTTGAAATCAGGACTCCGACGTGGGCCGGACTGTGTTCTTTGAACTATATGCCCAGTATCTATGGAAACAACATACCAACTAGAAAACCAGACCCCCTTGAAGGAACAGCCCAAGGACTCATACCTAGACTCTCCATCTCCTAAAAGAATACCCTAATTATCCATGTAACCAAATAGAATCACAAATTCTATTATGCGTTTTGGGGTATGACCACAGGCGTCTTCATAATTGTCCACTGTTGACTACCTAGGCTTAAGGCATACGAATCCCGGGTTAACTTTGTTGTTGAGACTAGTTTCAGGGAATTTGGGGAGGTGGGCTTGGGCAAGTAACTTAGAGTATATAAGGTTTTCACAAAAACTGGTTGGGGTCCTTGGCTAAAAGGAGACTCTGCCTTGGGCCCACTGGTGTAATAAACTGCACTCCACTCTCTGCATTGTCCTGAGTGAGTTTGTTTCCTGGAACGTGTGGTACAACAGTGTTTTTGGAGGGCAGAAATCAGAAAACCAAGGTAGAATTAACTAAGATAACAGAAAAAATTCTGTATGAAATGAATTAAAAATGAGTAGTCCATGGAGATTTGGCAATGGCCAAATATCACTGATGAGCCATACTAGTTCTAGATAGGAGGAATTCAGAGGGTCCTGTGGTTGCTGCTTATAAAAATTGAAGTGAATTTCCTAGAAATTAATTCAGTTCAGTTCAGTTCAGTCGCTCAAAGTGTCTGACTCTCTGCGACCCCATGAATCGCAGCACGCCAGGCCTCCCCGTTCATCACCATCTCCCGGAGTTCACTCAGACTCACGTCCATCGAGTCCGTGATGCCATCCAGCCATCTCATCCTCTGTCGTCCCTTTCTCCTCCTGCCCCCAATCCCGCCCAGCATCAGAGTTTTTTCCAATGAGTCAACACATAAATTAATGTAGTCTATGGCTCAAAACAAGAAAACTTGCGTCAATGAGAGAGTTCAAACTGCAAATTTGAATAGTTTTCAATAATAATAGAAAATACAGTTCTCGAAATAGAACCATTCTCTGGACTACTAATGCTTGCTTGCTGCCAAATTATCTGTCATTTTTAAAGAACTGAATTTGTTTCTTTTTAAATGAAAGAATTTTTATTTTTTTTACATGATGGAAGATAGATGTGTGAGCAAATTTAATTTTTTAAATATGTTAAAAAGAAATAACTTCTTTTAAAATTTACTTTTATTTTTGGTGTACTGGGTCTTTGTTACTGCACTCAGGCTTTCTCTTGTGGCGGGGAATGGGGGTGGCTCTTCATTAGTATATGCAGCCTTCTCATTGTGGTGGCTTCTCTCGTGGGGCACAGGCTCTAGGTGCAAGGCTTCAGTAGTTTCAGCATTCAGGGCTCAGTAGTTGTCGCTCGCAGGCCCTAGAGCGTATGGGTAGTTGTTACACCACTCCAGTAGTTGTGGTGCACGGGCTTTAGTGGAATCTTCCCAGAAACCAGGATCAAAATCATTTCCCCTGCATTGGCAGGCAGATTCTTATCCACTGTACCACCATGGACTGCATCCCTCCAGGCTCCTCTGTCTCTAGGGATTCTCCAGGCAAAAATACTGGAGTGGGTTGCCATGCCCTCCTCCAGGGGATCTGCCCAACCTAGGGGTCGAAAACAGATCTCCTGCATTGCAGGCAGATTCTGTACCGATTGAGCCACCAGGTCAGCCCCTCATTATCTAGTCATTGAATATAAATTCCATGACAGTTTTGGGAATATTCCACTTGATCTTACTCTTTCCTGCATTTAGTAACATTTTTATTTCTTTGCTCACATACAGGAATGCATGCTTTATAGTTTCATTTATATGAAGTTCAAAATAAGTCAAAAATTAACCTACTTAGAAAAACTAGAAACAAATTCCCAAGTTAGGTCATGCTATATATACCTCTCTGCAACTTAACTTTTTCACTTAATAACTCTTAAATTCTTTCCATATTATTCTTTATAGAACTGCGTAATTATTTTAATGTTTATTGAGCAATTATATAAAAGAAATCAACTAATTTCTTTTAATTTAAAATGTACAATGTGGTTCACTTGATAGAATGTCACTGGCCAAATTAGAATTAATATTCTAAGAATTATCCAGTAAAATATTTCTCTCTTTCATGTAATCATTTATTTTTTTCAGTTATCTCGTGATTTTTCTAAACCATACAACTTCTTAAAAAGCATATGTTAAATTTTTAATGTTTATAGTTTTACTTTCTTTTTAAAGTAATTTTTAATTTAAAATTTTATCAAAGTTAAATAAACATCAAAGAGTATATAAATTTTAAGTATTCAAAGAAGTGAAAAACTTGTGTTAATTTTTTAAATGTGAACATAATCATGAAAACTATTATTCCTATAAGAGCTAGAGTATTGCTGGTGCTCTCAGGGCTCCTAACCAATCATCAGAAAGTTTACTTGAAAGTAAAAATACTAAATCAGCCATATCTTCAGTCATTTTTAATTTGAACAGCTGCAAATAGAAAGTAGAAGGAAGCTTCTGGCTGTATTTCTGTTTTGATAAACATGCATTTATTAATGAACGACTTTAATGATTGTCTGAAAGAATTATTCTCAGTGTTCCCTATAAAGTAGGAGAATTCACAGTAGCCAAAGGGAGAGAGATATCAGACCCGTGAAAAACAACCAATGATGCAATATTTTGGAAACAAGAATAGGTATGTATCGAATGATTTTTAAACTACGTTAGTTGATGCATTGTCCTTCCAGTGAGATGTATGAGTAGATTATATGAAATCAGCTAGCTCAAGATGGTGTATAGGATACATCTGTCTCTAATTTCTTCTGAAATTATCTTAAAACAATAAAAGAATCAAAAAGGATATTAAGAGTCAACTTTTTGGAAGTCTTTTCCTTATCTGTACAATGAGAGTTGTAATCAGTTTAGTTCAGTTCAGTCACTCAGTTGTGTCCAACTCTTTGCAATCCCATGAATCGCAGTACGCCAGGCCTCCCTGTCCATCACCAACTCCCGGAGTTCACTCAGACTCATGTCCATCGAGTCCGTGATGCCATCCAGCCATCTCATCTTCTGTCGTCCCCTTCTCCTCCTGCCCCCAATCCCTCCAGGAATCAGAGTATTTTCCAATGAGTCAACTCTTCGCATGAGGTGGCCAAAGTACTAGAGTTTCAGCTTTAGCATCATTCCTTCCAA
This sequence comes from Neotragus pygmaeus, assembly GCA_006410875.1. Taxonomy (NCBI): domain Eukaryota; kingdom Metazoa; phylum Chordata; class Mammalia; order Artiodactyla; family Bovidae; genus Neotragus; species Neotragus pygmaeus. The sequence goes on from SJYV01025343.1 coordinate 53,171, forward strand.
AGAAATCCCAGGG
>SJYV01025343.1:57345-71948 GCA_006410875.1 Neotragus pygmaeus
TGGTTTTTCCAGTGGTCATGTATGGATGTGAGAGTTGGGACTGTGAAAAAAGCTGAGCACTGAAGAATTGATGCATTTGAACTGTGGTGTTGGAGAAGACTCTTGAGAGTCCCTTGGATTGCAAGGAGATCCAACCAATCCATTCTAAAGGAGATCAGCCCTGGGTGTTCTTTGGAAGGACTGATGCTAAAGCTGAAACTCTAGTACTTTGGCCACCTCATGCAAAGAGCTGACTCACTGGAAAAGACTCTGATGCTGGGAGGGATTGGGGGCACTGGAGAAGGGGACGACAGAGGATGAGATGGCTGGATGGCATCACCGACTTGATGGACGTGAGTCTGAGTGAACATCGGGAGTTGATGATGGACAGGGAGGCCTGGCGTGCTGCAATTTGGGGGTCACAAAGAGTCGGACATGACTGAGCGACTGAACTGAACTGAATGCCTAACTTGGGGTGAAAGTAGCAAGATGCTAAATTAGTCCATAACTTCCCAAGGTGATATAGAATTAATGGTGGTGCTCAGACTTAAATCCATGGCTATCCTACTCTAAGTGGTCATATTTATCATGAGATAATGAGAGCTCCCAGGAGACAAAGTCACCAGATGGGCCCCTTGAGTAGTGAAGCCTGTGATTGGGGACAGTGTTTAAATTCAAAATCTCCTGTTTTTCTGAAAATGCTCTGAATATCTTTAATGGATTGTAGATTTTTGTTCTCAGAGTGGTAAGGCAATTGAAAATATGTTGCAAAGAAGATGATTTTATATCTTTTAGCTAAAACTGTCATACTGAGTCAGCTACATCTAGGATGTCCTGTGACTAAATACGTTGATAAATTCTGAAGAATCTGAAAGTGAGAATGATACCCACTGTCTTGCTTGATTACCTGAGTGACCTGAAGAAGGTCACAGACACCAAAGTAGGTACAGTTTTCTAACACTTTTAAGAAAAAATTACAAATTTATAATTAACTTCTAAACACTTTTAAAATTGCTTTCATTGGGTCAGATGCACACACACACACCATACACACACACAACTACTTACAAACACACACAGTTTAATCCAAATTTAATGTATAATGACAGAAAGCAAATCAGTGGGTGCCTGGGGATAGAGGTGGGAATAAGAGAAGGATTACAAAGGAGTATGAGGAAACTTTTAAGGATGATGAATATATTCATTATCTTGAGTACGATGGTGAAGTCACAGATATATGCATATGTCACAACTTATCAAATTGTTCACTTTAAATATGTGCAAAGTTTATTCTTTATCATTTATTCCTCAGTAAACATATTTTTAAAATATCCTCCAAAGACCACATTGTATACACTCCCTTCTGGAACAAATACTCTATTTTTTCTCCTTTTAATGTTATCCTAGACCTTTTCAATGCATGTATCACAAGGAGTAAATACTGTGGTTTTTTTTTGGGGGGAGGGAGGTTAATGTATGAGAACATCTTAATATTCCCCAAATTATTTTTATTCTTTATTATTTTCTATCAACTAATCCTAATAAAATTCTGCCCTATATTAACATGCTATTTATAGACCATATGAGTGAAAATTCCAGCATTTTCAATGGAAATTTAACCTAATGACTCCTCATGGAGAAGAGGGGAGATTTATAGAAATTGTCCAATCATCTAACTTCTCACAACAGCTGCTTTTTTGATAAACCAAGTGTGTTGTCTACTGTTCCTAATTAAATGAGCCGTAGTGCCTTTCATTTTCCCTCTAGCTTCACTTTGAATCTACCTGAGTAGAAAGTAATGCATTTGAGAAAACAGAACATCTAGAAAAAAATTTCAGTTCTATAGTAAATTGTTGATCTCAGTAAACCTTTCTATCCCCGTGAGACTTGCTTTCCGTATAGGTAAGGTGGCAATAGTCATACTTACTCCATAACTACGTCACTGGTTTGATTTAAATGAAGGTACAAAGAGATAAAGTTTTCCTTCAGAGTTTTCTTCTCAGAGCATTAGGAAAGTCTGGACTCTGCTATTTCTGGCAAATTTATCTTGAGCATTTATTTATTTATCTGCATTATAATTTCTTTTCTTCCTTCATTGGTAAGTATTTAACAGGACTAAGGTTTGGTTATATCCTCTATAATATTTTTCTCTAAAGGCCACATAAACATCCAGGACATCTAATATCACTGCTGTACAGTTGAATTAAAGTCTAAAACTCAGACTGTCTAGAATTCTATTCATACTTTTCAGTGCTCTAGATTTTCCTTTGGATATCTTGGTGTCATTCAGATGTGACAAATAATGATGCCTCAACCTAGTTATTATTCTCGACATACTATTTCCACTTATAACATAACTTCTAATTACCCATGCTCAGCACCTCAATGTTAAGCATTGTATTAGGCCCAAAAGAGAGTCTCAGTAAATATCTGTGGATGTTCCACACTCTTTGTCTTCCTTGGGAGCCTCAGCATGGTTTGTTTAGAGCACCACATCACTTTGGATAGAGCTAAAATGCTAAGGGAAATTAAGAGTGAAAATCATGAGTGTTGATGATAAAAGATTATGTCTATGGGGAAGCCTGCATCAATTAATGGAGACATTCTACAGAGTGGGCACAGTTGCAGAGAGACATAAATGTTATAGGTCTAGATAATGTCCACTAAGTATAACTGAAAATTAAGAAGGGCACACCCTTCACTGTATATTTCACATGTTAGTTGCAGAGAAAAAGAGCAACAGACAGCTGAAAGCAAAGCTGAGGGACTCAGAGAGAAAGTTGTCAGCTGCAGCAATAGGAAAAAGAAAGCTGAAAAAGTGTGGCTAGGTTTCTCAGAACATAGAAGAAGCTGGAACCTCGTTGAAGACTGTTAATCTGGCAGGCTAGATAAATTTTGTTAGTTCAAATGATTTTTTAAGGCTATTCATAAAGCTGACTCTTAATATACCTTATTCCTTAATAGGGATTCATTAAGGAAATGGCTTGTTACCATTCATGTGTCTAATGATTATGGCTTATTTCCTTAACCAGACATGCAATTCATTGCTTTAAATACCCAGCACTACAAGACTGTTTCTGTACTTTGCTGCACAAGATAAGCTTTCTTTATAGAAATGTTTCTATTCACTGGGAAGTAATAATATTTAAACATCTATAGTTTATAAAATAAAAAGAGAGAACACACATTAAACACAAAGACAGTAACTTTTACTGTTAAAGCTATGATTTTCCAGTGGCCTTCTATTTCATTTCTTTGCTAAGCGATACATTTGCTTGTCCTGGTGGGAGATGACACAAAAATTAATACAGACAAAAAAAAAGATTCAGAGACTTACCGAGGCTCGTGTATTTCTCTGTATTGTTATTTCCCTCTTCTTAGCTTTATTAATGGTTTTAGCCCTGGTGACTCCATCAGTAAACCTTTGGTCAGTAGCAGACATCAAGTATTTTCAAACCTCCTGTATGTTATCTGGAACCATTTCCACGTTACATGTTGACTTATTCGAGAAATATAAGTGCTAGTGNATACAGACAAAAAAAAAGATTCACAGACTTACCGAGGCTCGTGTATTTCTCTGTATTGTTATTTCCCCCTTCTTAGCTTTATTAATGGTTTTAGCCCTGGTGACTCCATCAGTAAGCCTTTGGTCAGTAGCAGACATCAAGTATTTTCAAACCTCCTGTATGTTATCTGGAACCATCTCCACGTTACATGTTGACTTATTCGAGAAATATAAGTGCTAGTGAGAGGCATTGTCATGGAGTGAAAGAAACCTAGTCTGGGAGTCCAAAGATACCAGCTCTAGCTCTGCTTCTGCCACCTGAGTAAGCTTGGAAAATCACTAAAAACTACCTAAGCCTGTATTTTGCTACCTCTAACATAGAGATAACACTTTCACTATCTCACAAAGTTACTGTAAAAATCATATACTTTCATTTTAGCCAGTATTTGTTCTCCTGTGCCTGTCATAAGCTCTGGTACTCATGACAGCATATATGATATTTAGTATAAAATTTTAAATATTTTATGACACCATACTAGGTTTGCTGTTTTTGTTTAGTTTTCAATTATAGCATCTAGGGATCTGGCAGTCCCTTTAATTCTTTCTGGCCAATAAAGGATGTTGATATTTGCAAATCTAAGTTTCTCATGTTGTTCCAGTAGGACATAGGAAGATTGAAAGTAAAAATATGGAAAAAAACACCGGACAAATATAAACAAAAATAAAACTGATCTAACTATGTTAATATAAAGAAAGCTTATTTTAAGGCAGAAAAATATGGCTAGAAATTAAATATTACCATAAATTGTCAAAAGGTTTAATTAAATAGAATATGTAATAATGCTAAATTCATTAACACAGAAAATAAAGCATTACAGATAAAAAGGGAAGTGGATAAATCAATTCATAAATAAGTTTGATATTTTCTTTGAAATTTTAAACCTATTTCTCTTGATAAATGATAGATGAAGAAGACAAAATATTTGGTAAGCATATATATTTGAAAATGTCTTCCTAAATGAGTATATAGAACCATGTACTGAATACTTTGAAAATAGAGTATTTCTCAAGGCTATATGGAACATTTATAAAAATTGAATAAATACTAGGAGATAAACAGAGTGAAAAATAATTTCAAAGAAGCAATATTGTTGATTACATTGTTTTACAACAGTAAAGATGTAAATTGATAACAAAATGATAATGACCTTTTATATATTTTGAAAAATAAAGTGCCACATAAGTTCCAAGATTGAGAAAAATTACAGAAAAAATTTAAATTTATAAGGTAATTTAAAATATATAAGCATGTCAGCATTGCATTGAATATCTGTTCTGTGTCAGGCAGTGTTCTAGTACAGGTGAACAAAAGGGATAATTTTCCTGCTTTCTTGGAAGTTTACTTGTTGATACAGAAGAACAGACAATAAAGAAGATGCCGGGGGGCGGGGGTGGTAAGTGTTAAGGAAAAAAATTAAGTATGTGGTGACGGAGTGCTAGAAAAGATGGGGGAAGAAAACATTCAGTTTTGAATTGAGTGGTTAGAGAAAATGTGGCTGAGAATGTGACACTGAAGTCAGGTCTTAAAGGAGATGAAAGAGCAAGCCATGCAGAAGTATGTGAGGGAAAAGTGATATCTGATGCATGTGTGTATGTGCATGCACCTTTTTACTTCTCATTTAAATCAAATTTTCCTAGAAGCAGGATAAAGCTGCGATGAAAGAGGTTAATTCCTACAATATGTCATATCCATTTAAACTGAAAATGTCTTAAAGTCATAAATAGTTCACCTTTCTTCTCTTTTAGCATTCTGTGCGTGATTCAGCTTATTAAAATGGAAATTTTTATGCATTTCCTATGATGCCATTTTATCATTTCACATTTCTAAAATAGAATATGCCATTTACTTTACATTTGAGTTAATATTGACTGGGAATATAAAGCAGCAATTGTCTGGCTAGCTGCCAAAGCAAAAGCATAGTTAGAAAAGTAATAATTCAGGAATGTACTCATTGTTAAAGGGCATAACAATTTTTTATTAGTCCAATTATCTTCTTCTTAATACACATTGTAAAGAACAAGGGAACTGCTTCTTTTGCATTTCATGAATGCAGAGTGTACAATTTCTCAAATCAGATGTTTCTGTCTGTGGGGGAAAAAAAAAAAAACCCAAATACAAAAAATACATTTCACCAAGATCAGCTACTTTGACCCTGAATGTACTAGATTTTTAGCATTCAAGATAGAATTTTATACCCGATAGAATTTTATAATCTTCAATAGTGCCTGTTTAAATATTATGGTGAAATTTAAGGTTATAAATAAAATCTAACTGAATGCTGATGGTGTAAGAGAAAATCATGTAGTGTTGTTTTCTCTGTATGTTACAATGTAGCTTTCTAAAATAAGGGACCTGCCAATGTAGAATTATTGCTACTTGAAAACAAATTAATATAGATTTTCACCTCAGAGAACTGAATCCTTACCATTAATTAGTGTTTTTATTTTAGGCAAATTACTGACTTCTGTTAAAGTTTGTCTCCCCCTCTGTAAAACTGGCATAACAGTACCTACTATTCAAAGATAAATGTGAGGATTAAACATGAAAAATATACAGAATACTTAGCATATTATAACATATTCAGTAAATGTTAGTGTAACATGTTTTTTAAATGAACTGGGCTTAATGAAGTGGGAGAGGGAATTCCCAAGATCTATAGTTGGCAACCTGAAGATCCTGGAGAGGTGATGATGTACTGTTAGTCTGAGTCCAAAGGTCTGAGAAGCAAGAAAGGGAGTCATTTAAGTTTCAGTTCAGCTAAGAAAACACTTTGATTTAGGTTTGACTTTTCTGATACCTCTAACTAAACAAAATCCATGAGGTTTATATAAAATATTCAAATGCAGGAAGGAGACATCACAGGAGGCATGAGGGCAATATGGGTAAAGGGGATTATGACATTTAATTTTGCTCGTTAATTTGAGTGGACCATGGGATACCCAGATAGTTGGTTAAACATTATCCTGGTGTTTCTGCGATTATGTTTGTGAATGAGATCATATTTGAATTGGGTATATTGAGTAAAGCAGATTGTCATTCCTAGTGTAGGGATGCTGAATCGGTTGAAGGACTGAATGGAACAAAAAACGCTTTAGTGAAAAGAGAACCTGGGCCTCTTTCAGACTGTCATGCTCCTGGGTGGCTGTAATATCCAACTCCTTTGGGTTAGACATGGGAATTAGAGAGAAAGGGTAACATGATTTTATTTTGCCTAATTGACTCTGCTTATTGTTCTCTCTTGGCTCTTGAATGACCTCTATTTCGGTAGGCATCCAAGAAACCATAATGGTAAATATTATTGAAACATTTAAATACATTAAAATTAAGTGATATGGATAACTCCCCAAAGAGCATGGACTTTATTTAAATAGCAAATGCCAAAGTAAATAAAAAATTTTTTTTCATAATGCAGGAGAAATTTAATCTTTGACATTTAAAGGTTTTTAATAAATGGACATATATATATTCACATACATATATATGTATATATAGGTGTGTATGTATATAGGTATATGTCTGTTTGGTATTGTGTACATGTATGATCAATGTACATATTTTCGCTGGCTTTTTCTGCTGGAAAAGCCTAGAAGCAATGACATCCCAGTAAGGATAGGCACAACTAGCACACAGGAATTGTGTATACCTATTGTAAATACTGGAGGAGGGCATGGCAACCCACTCCAGTGTTCTTGCCTGGAGAATCCCCATGTTCAGAGAGGAGCCTGGAAGGCTGTAGTCCATGGGGTTGCACAGAGTCAGACACGAATGAAGTGACTAAGCAGCAGCAGCATTGTAAATACTATTTTCCAATAAAAGGAACCAAGACTTCTTAGATCAGTGGTTGAATCCAGGGCTGACAGAGAAAAAATTACTTTATGAAACTGGAACATCTTTTGGGACCAGGAAGTAAGGAAACCCTCAGAACATGATAGGAGCGTGTCAAAAGAGTATAGAAGCTGATTTGAACGTGTGCCTGATGACCAAATTTGGAAGAATTTAAGATAAAATGCAAAACAGAAATGATGCGTTATATCCCGTCACACAAAATAAATACCCATGAGTCCATACTGATATAAATAATGTAATATATGAACAAATGAGAAGGGGCTGGTCTTTCACAGTGTAATTCCAGTAAATATAGAAATGGGGAGGGAACTTGAAAAATCACCATTTATCAAACACTACATCAGTTTGATTTTTTAGTGTTATAAGTTACATAAGGTTATTTATGGTTATACAAAATGCTGACACTGGGGAAAGCTGGGTGAAGAGTATAAAGGAGTTCTGAGTACAAAGAAAATTTTATTTTTGTAACATTTTTGAAAAGTTAATTTAAAATTGTTTCCCTGGTGGCTCAGATGGTAAAGAATCTGCCAGCAATTTGGGAGACCCAGGTTCAGTCCCTGGGTCAGGAAGATCTCATAGTGAAGGACAGAGGAGCCTAGCGTGCTATAGTCCATGGGGTTGCAAAGAATTGGACACGACTGAGTGACTAACACTTTCACTTTAATTCAAAACTGAAGGCAGGATATGCGGTTGAGGAAAAAGCAAAAAATATATACAGGGAGAGAAAGAATGAAAGAAACCGCTGTAGGGTAGAGCTGAATTCTGAAGGCTGAGTAGGAGTTAATTTTGGACCTGCTGAGTTTTGATTCAGTAGATTCCTATAGTGGAAAAGACTTGACAGCTGTTGCATATAAGCTGTTAGGATTAGAGACACATTTAAGAGTCTTTGACTACCAGGAGATACTAGAAGCCAAAAAGTCAGACAAAATCAGCCAGGAAGATTGTATGCAAGTAGAAGCAAGGAAAACAGAATCTTAGGGAATACAGACTCCCTGTATTCCCTAATGTACTTACTATGAAGAAATAGCAAGAAAAACAGTTTAAAAACCAAGAGAAGTGGTATCAAAGAGCAGAGAATTTAAAGGAGGAGGAAGTTGTCTCCTTGCCAAGTGGTTCAGTGTAAGAAGAGGAGGGAAAGGAAGACGGAGGAAGAGGATAGAGGCATGCTCTTCAATATACCATGGCTAAATATTTCAATTTCAAGAATAAGAATAAAAAAACAACATGCAGCTAGTATATGATCTGGCAGTCATGTTCCTGGGCTTCTATCCCAGAGAAATGAAAACTTATATTCACACAGATTTTCTATACAAATGTACAGGGCAGCTTTATTTGCAAGAGCCCCAAATTAGAAATAACTCATATGACCTTGAGTGGAATGAACCCATAAATAAATTATGGCATATCCCTACCATAGGATACTTAGCAAAAAAAAGATATGTTGTTGATATGTGCAACAACCTGGATGAGCCTCCAGAGATGTATGCTGAGTAAAAAAAGCAAATCCCAATAGGTTACATGCTGTAATATTTCATTTACATATTCTTGAAATGACAAAATTATATAAATTGAGATTAGTGGTTTCCAGGAGGTATGGAAGTGGAGAGACAGGAAGAAATTGGGTGTGCCAACAAAAGGGAAATTATAAGGAATCCTAGTGGTGATAAAACTATTTTTGTATTCTGCCTGTATCAGTGTCAGTATACTATAATATTGTCTGTAGTTCTGCAATATGTTACTGTTAGGAAAACTGGATAAAAGTTCAGATCTCTCTTATTTCTTATAGCTGCCTAATAAGGTACAGTCATCTCAAAATAAAAAGTTTAATTAAAAGAGAAAGAAAAAGAATAAAATGTTACAAGCATCCAAACAGAAACACTTAAAAAAAAAACATTTAAGATAAGGAATTTGTATCTTTGAAATATACAATGAAAGCTGATACTGGGTAATTATCTATAGATTATTGAGAGCAAAGGATTGTGTTTCAAGAAAACTGTTTCCAACTGAGATACAATTTATCTGTCAAATAAAAGAGAAACATTTTGAGCATGAAAGAATTTAGAATGCCTACCAGCCAAATTATTTATGTGAGAAAATTTTGAAAAAAACCTTGTAAACATTAAAAATTAAACATAGATCTAATGGGAAGACAGATACAAAGTATGTGAAATAGTATTAGTTTTTTTTTTGCATTCAATTCTAAATGGATTGTAAAGTTAATAGAATTCTATAATACATGTCTTAATTATATGTTAAATTGAAAAATAGATGAAAGAAACAGAAAAATAATAGTGTACAGCCAAAACTTCCATACTATCTCTAGAAAGCACAAGATTTGAATAAGGATGAGGATAAAGTGAAATCAAAACTTTCACTGTGAAGGAAGAGAGCAGAGGTACAGGAAGAATAAAACATCAAGTGTCTCTATTCTCATATAATTACATACTTTTTATATAGTTACAAATTAAAAAAAAAATGAATGCCAGAGATGGGAAAATAATTATCAGTGGGACAGAAAATCTTTGTATTAGTGAGAAAGATAGGGACTTCCCTGGTGGTCCAGTGGTACAGAATCTGCCTTCCAGTGTAGGGGATGCAGGTTTGATTCCTCCTCAGGGAATCAAGATGCCACATGCTACAGGGCAGGCAACCAAGCCTGCACACCGTAACTACTGAGCCTGTGCACTCTAGAGCAAGTGTGCTACACCTAGAGAAGCCCACACATGGATCAACTGGAGAGAAAATCCACGCACTGCAATGAAGACCCAGCACAAACAAAATAAATACTTCTTAAAAAAAAAAAAAAGGAAAATAAGATTTTCCCAACTTGGCAAAAATAAAAATGAAGGAGATGCTTAGAATTTGATAACTCTATTTAGTCCATTTAAAAATAAAACTAAAAATATAGGTGTAGAAAATGAGTCTTCCCCTGAACAGCAAAAAAGCATTTTGAAGAACAGGGTACTTCTTTGAAATGATCAAAGTTAGACTTTTGTTTGCCCAAGATCTTTGATGGTCTCAGTGAAGCATATTTCTTATATTGCTCTCTCCTGCCTACTTTCTCATTCACCAAAAACATATCATTTCCCATTCTAAGGAAATAAATATTTCCGATGGCTCAAATGTATCAAAAATAGTTATTTTGCTTATTTTTTCCTGCATAATTACTTAGGATTAAACTCTTCCTGTTTTCAAATATAGACATCCTTTTTTTCTATATCATTGTTTTGATTATCTCCCAAATACTGTCTCATTTAAATTGTTGGAGGTTGATCCTGTCCTTGCTCACTCAACTTCTGCCATTCTGGTAGCCTGTTAATGGGTGTAAGACTCTGTGGAGAGACTCTTCAGAAATGTGAGCCTGAAAGAAGTTTAAGATCTTCTTGATTCTGCTTATTCTTTGAGGAGAGAAGGTTTTATTAAAAATTTAAAAATGCACCTTTGGAAACATGATGTCTTTGTAGAATATAAACAAATAAATGTAAAACAAGACTTACACCTCAAACTAGTTATCAGCCTATTTCCCTCATAAATTTGATGTTAACTATCATGCTCATATAAATTTTGCCTAAGAGAAAAATGTTGCTTTTCTTCCTCAAATTTGAGTATCCAGAACATCTCCATAATTTCAGCATGTTGTTTTCACTTCACACTTCAAAACAGATATTTTCCCCTATGGAGCTAAAGGGAACTTAACATTCAGTTACTTCAGTCACCTTGCATTCTTCACCCAGGACTGCTTTGCTTCACACTCACCTATAATAAGGCCACAGATTGGGCATTTCATCTCACTATTCCTCATATCAAGAAATCTTTCCATAAAATTAAGAGCTCCATGAGAGAAGGTATAATAGCATATTTCATTCAAGCTTCCATAAATTCACAGTGCTAGGCACAGTGCTTGGCAACAGAGAACAGTCAACAAATATTAATTGAATGATTAACAAGTTAACAAATAAATAAAGTAATCTTTATTTAATGTTTCCAATCAGAAAGCAGTAGGAGTGAGAAGAAAAAGAGTAATCATTTATAAAACTTTTTTCTTACGATTCTGGAGTCAGTAGTATTCTTGATTTACCTTTTCAGTTTACTTTTTTTGGGGTGGTGTGAGGAGGATAAACTCATGATTTCAACTGCAGCCTTGAAACCTAATGTAAAACCTAAAAGTAATACCACTTTGACAGGAGAAATGGCAAAAAAAAAAAAAAATTGAAAAGGCTATTTATCATACCGTTTGATATTTTCTTATTTTACTTTCTAAAATAGCAACCTTATTTTTCTAGGAAGAGATCATATCTGTTTATTTTGATTTAGTAAATTGTCTTTAAATATGAATCCCACTATAGCTTTCCTTGAGGAATGATAGAGTGATGCCTTGTTGAAGAGGGATTCCTCTGTGTACCCAATTAATTATTTCAGTAAAATTTCTTCACAAACAGCATCACTCATACTGACTGCTTATGAGGCCATTAAATCCTGGCTCTAGGTAACTTTTGGATATTATGCAGAAGNAGTGATGCCTTGTTGAAGAGGGATTCCTCTGTGTACCCAATTAATTATTTCAGTAAAATTTCTTCACAAACAGCATCACTCATACTGACTGCTTATGAGGCCATTAAATCCTGGCTCTAGGTAACTTTTGGATAGTATGCAGAAGTGTCATATCAATCTTCTCATTGGGCTTGAAACAGTCCTTAGAAAACCATATAAACTTCAGTGTATTTCCCAAGGACTTGCTTGGATTTGATTAATGAAGAACACAAAATTGAGATATAGTATTTGGCATTGAAAGAACATTTAAAATGAAAAATTCAAAACTGAGGTGCCACAAAATGGGTACCAGAAAGTCACTTATTGAATAGAAAACTTAAAGGATTTTTTCTCACTTATGCTAAGTTGACAAACAAATCTGTAGAGAACATACGCAGGAGAGTGGAGTTCTCCGTTTTTGAGCTTGTTAATTGTGTTCAACAGTGATTGGTGATAAGGTCTTAGCTCCACAGAAATATTGCAGTGTTGCTATTTTCTCTCATATACACGGTTCTTGGGCATTTTATTTTGTATTAACCAAACCAAGAAGATAATGTCATTTTTGTTTTCTCTAATAAAAATCTCAAGTCTAATATTGTAGTTATTCCATAAGTAATATGGATATCCTTTCCCAAGGATTAGGACAATGAGAGAAGCCTGACTGGTGAAGACAAATAACTTTGTTGTTTATATGGACATTTAGTCAATACTTGGTAATAAACAGCACCCCCACAACCCAGACGACACAATAGCTTGGCGTGGAATCAGTGCAGTTGCCCACCTCATTGGTAACCTCCATGATCTGCCAGAGAAAGAGAATAAACTCATTCCATTGTGAAACGATGTTGTAAAAGTAACAGGTAATTAACATGTATTTTTACAGCATTTTAGTTGCTTACTCAGCGGTTTGAGTACAAAATTTGACTCTTAAAAAAGCTCAGCTACAATCTCAAATTATCCTGCTAAGTGATCAGATACACCTCTAAGATGCCATCAATTGAAAAACGCTCCAACCCACATGCTTCCCAGATGTGCCCAGGCAATATAATCCCCAAAGGGCTGTATTCTAACTTGTCCCAGATTACGAGCACAGCAGGCTTACCCCTAAAATGTAGAAATGCTACAAAAGCATGGTGAACTTAGTAACAGGAAATGACATGGAAGTAGAAAATGGTGTAAGAATGGTGGGTTATGACTTAACTAGTTGTAAAATTTGATAGCAATAAAGTATGGTATTTTAGGAACAAGGAGACTGAGCCATAGCAGATGCCACCAGTTCTGGTACAGGCACATGGAAGTATTGATAAATACATATTGAAAGAAATAGAGGAACTTCTCTGGTGTTCCAGCCGTTGACTTCACACTTTCACTGCAGTGGGGCATGGGTTTGATCCCTAGTCGGGGAGCTAAGATCCTGCATGCCAAATATGTGAATGAATGAATGAAGTAGAAATTGAGTCTTCAGACCTATAACACTCCTAAGTGTACAATTATACAGATTCAAGTATCATAAAGTGATACCTTTGAACTGTGGTGTTGGAGAAAGACTCTTGAGAGTCACTTGGACTGCAAGGAGATCAAACCCATCAGTCCTAAAGGAAGTCAGTCCTGAATATTCATTGGAAGGACTGATGCTGAAGCTGAAACTCCAATATTTTGGCCACCTGATGCAGAGAACTGACTCATTGGAAAAGACCCTGATGCTGGGGAAGATTGAAGATGGCAGGAGAAGGGGACAACAGATGATGAGATGGTTGGATGGCATCACCGACTCAGTGGACATGAATTTGAGCAAGCTCTTGGAGTTGGTGATGGACAGGGAGGCCTGGCGTGCTGTGATTCATGGGGTCGCAAAGAGTCGGACACAACTGAGCAACTGAACTGAAGTATCATAAAGAGATAAAGCTTTATAAACTTGTCCTGGATCATCAAAAGCAGAAGTTGGTTCAAAATGTTTCATAGTGACATTTTCAAAATATAATTCACAGGGGATTACCACTGAATAGACATCTCTTATGGTAGATGAACTCACAATAATGCAAGACAATGAAAAATACTGAGGAAGGATCAACAGCTTCAAGAGGACAAAAATTAGCATCCCCAAAAGTGAAAATAATAGGAAATTCTGGAAGAGACAATGATATAAATATATTTCACATGATTAAAGAAATAAACTGAAAGTATAAATTCTTAATAAAATAGAACAAGTAGTTTTTATAAAAATAACCAAATAGAGCTTTCTTTTTTATTCTGATATCATTTATTATATGCCTGCAGGCTAGCGGCAGGTGGAGGGTCTGCAGTGTAACAGGATAATTTAAGAGTCTCTGTTTTTTTGTTTGTTTGTTTGTTTGTTTTACTTTATTTTACTTTACAATGCTTTATTGGCTTTGCCATACATTGACATGAATCCACCACAGGTGTACATGAGCTCCCAATCCTGAATCCTCCTCCCACCTCCCACCCCACAACGTCTCTCTGGATCATCCCCGTGCACCAGCCCCAAGCATCCTGCATCCTGCATCGAACATAGACCGGCGCCTCGTTTCTTACATGATAGTATACATGCTTCAATGCCATTCTCCCAAATCATCCCACCCTCTCCTTCTCCCTCAGAGGCCAAAAGTCCGTTCTATACATCTGTGTCTCTTTTGTTGTCTCACATACAGGGTCATCATTACT
>SJYV01025343.1:83832-133201 GCA_006410875.1 Neotragus pygmaeus
CTATGGTTTTTCCTGTGGTCATGTATGGATGTGAGAGTTGGACTGGGAATAAGGCTGAGCGCCGAAGAGCTGATGCTTTTGAAGTTGGTGTTGGAGAAGACTCTTGAGAGTCCCTTGGACTGCAAGGAGATCCAACCAGTTCATTCTGAAGGAGATCAACCCTGGGATTTCTTTGGAAGGAATAATGCTGAAGCTGAAACTGCAGTACTTTGTTCACCTCATGCAAAGAGTTGACTCACTGGAAAAGACTCTGAGGCTGGGAGGGATTGGGGGCAGGAGGAGAAGGGGACAACCGAGGATGAGGTGGCTGGATGGCATCACAGACTCAATGGACGCGAGTCTGAGTGACCTCCGGGAGATGGTGATGAACTCCGGGAGATGGTGATGAACTCCGGGAGATGGTGATGAACAGGGAGGCCTTGTGTGCTGCAATTCATGGGGTTGCAGAGAGTCGGACACGACTGAGTGACTGAACTGAACTGAACTGATTGGTGATAGGGTAAAGGAAGCTACAGATGGAAAGTTTTTCCTTGAGAATTTAGTTAACATATATTCTAATCAATAATGCAACACATATTTATGGAAAATCTGATATTTTCCAGTTTGCTTACAAATGTCCTAGTGACACAAAAAAGAAGAAATTGCATCTGTGTCCAAGTAAATCATGCCGGTTAGGTTGAAAGAGAGGCAAATAATAGAGAAAAATCAAAATAAAAGGTATTACTAAAGGAACTCCCGGATTCTGAAAACACCCAAGAAAGGGCTTCTCATGGAACATGGACAATTACACATGACTTCTCAGAAGTTTGCAGGTCATTTTATTTACTGGTGAGGGATCTAAGTTTGAAAAAGAATATAAATGGCTAAGGGCATAGGAAAGAATCATAGAGAATAGTAAGTGGTAACCTAAAGAATTTCAATTTTATTTTCTAAGTAATAAATACTCAATGAAGTATTTTAAGCAGGAGATGTACTCAGTTTCATGCATACTTAGAAAGTACCTCTAAGGATCGAGATTTCACTGAAGGTGCGCTGTATTATCTGAATTAAGTTTGGCTGCACTTTAAGTTTTCTGCAACAGAAATCATAAAAAAGCAGCAAAGTTCAAAAGTAGGCAGACATGAGATGACATTGTGACTCCACCATCATCAGGGATTGGGGATCTTTCTGTTGTCATTTTTAGTACACGGCTAAAATCCTCAAGCTCACTTGAAGGGACAACTCAAGATTTACTCATATAACATCTACATTCTAGGCATCAAAAATAAAGGGAAAGGGGAAAAAATAAAGGATGAGCCAACTGAGTCAGACCCTTTTAAAGAACTTGCCTAGAGCAGCTCAAGACCAGAAAAATAAACGACCCAATCAAAAAATGGGCCAAAAAACTAAATAGGCAGTTCTCCAAAGAAGACTTATGGATGGCTAACAAACACATGAAAAGATGCTCAACATCACTCATCACCAGAGAAATGCAAATCAAGACCACCATTTCACACCAGTCAGAATGGCTGCGATCCAAAAGTCTACAAGCAATAAGTGCTGGAGACGATGTGGAGAAAAGGGAACCCTCTTACACTGTTGGNTGTATGGCAAAACCAATACAGTATTGTAAAGTAGAATAAAGTAAAAAAACAAACAAAAAAAATAAAGAAAGGACTTGCCTAGGATCCTACCTGATATCACCTTACTGGCTACTCCAAAAGGGAGCAAATTTGTTATACACTACTGTATTCAACAAGATAGGATCTCATTTACTGTTAAGAGGAGAAATTTACTGAGTAGTTAACCAAGAGTAACACTGTTAAATACTGTTAAAATAATTGAATTCTAATAAAAGCTAGTACAAAGATTGTATATGTAGAAGTTCAAAGAAAATATATTCTTACGTCTACTAACAAAACAATGTTTCTAAGAAAATAGCTATTTCCCCCATGTCTTCCATATGAACTAAAATTATTTGTCTAATTCTTCTCCCCCTAAAATATACTGTGGGAGTTCTATTTGAGATTGCATAAAATTTCTTTTCTAAGGAAAGAGTACTTTGATGATGGATAGTCTTCTTATCTAAGAATATGATAGAGCATCTCTAAAACTTATTTTACAGTTTTTTAATTTGTATTTTCTTTAGTTAGCTCTGGTGGCTTAATTTGATAATGTAACATTTCATAATATNTTTCTAAGGAAAGAGTACTTTGATGATGGATAGTCTTCTTATCTAAGAATATGATAGAGCATCTCTAAAACTTATTTTACAGTTTTTTAATTTGTATTTTCTTTAGTTAGCTCTGGTGGCTTAATTTGATAATGTAACATTTCATAATATTTTCCTGATTTTCTTATATTCTAATCCAATCTTGCAAGTTAATTTTTTCATTATGTTATATAGGAGAATAGAGCTTTATATAAAGAAATAGTGTTAACTTTTTTATATTTACCTTGAATCCATCCACATTATTAAAATATACTGTTAATTCCAGCAGGGTATTTCTAAAGTCTCTTGGTTTTTCTCAACATAAAACTATATCATAATAAAAGGAAATATTTCAGCTCTTTGTTTCCTACATTTTTACTGTTATTTCTTTTTTGTCTTACTGTATTCACTTGAACCTACAATAAACTGGTGAAATGTATTGGGCATATCTGTCTGATGATTTCTGCTTTTTTTTTCAAGTATTCTATCATTTCAGTATTCAAAGTTTATATTGTTTTCTAATTTTTTAAAAAAAACACTNGTCTTACTGTATTCACTTGAACCTACAATAAAGTGGTGAAATGTATTGGGCATATCTGTCTGATGATTTCTGCTTTTTTTTTCAAGTATTCTATCATTTCAGTATTCAAAGTTTATATTGTTTTCTAATTTTTTTAAAAAAACACTGAATATTCCTTCATGAATATGCTTTTTTCTGTTTCTTAGAGATATTCTTATAAGTAGCTGCTAAATTATCCTAAAAACCTTAAAGCATTTATTGGGTGGATTTTCTTTTCTCATTTGACTTGTAATTAAATTCATTACTTTGACATATTTCTGAAACTTAAGCTCTTCTTGCCTTTCTGTAGTAAATGCTGATAGATTATAGATTATTGTTCTTTTCATATACTGATGGACTTTTGACTTAAATTTCTAATCTATTTTCATATGGGATTTTGGGCCTATAGTTATTTTAAAGCTATCTTCACTGCATTTTGTTGTTATTTTACCTTATCAAGAAAACTGGGGAATTTTCTGTAACTTTGTATGACCTAGATTAGTTTAAATAACTTTATAGAGTTGTCTGTGTCTTATGGATTAAATTTGAAAATGGTGAACTGATCTGGTCTCCATGCCATTTTCAATGATAAATTTATTGATCTTTTCCCTATCTGTGTTCATCGAGCAATTCAAAGGTTAACAATGAATGGAGCCATTGGGCTTTAAGGAACAAGTGGGCTTGGACAAGTGAAGACCAGAGCTAGGAATGACTTCTTGAACATCTGTCACTACAAAGATATTCGGAATCTTTCAACCCAATTGGACAAAGGCATGGCCAAGAGTCCTAAAAATGGCTAAGATACAATTGTCTGTCAGCTTGGGCAGATATAAAGTCAGATTAAGTAAGACTTAAAGAAATGGTAAAAAGAAAAATGACCATGTCCATTCTTGAATACTTAAGCTCGTGAAGTAATTTATATACCTGCATTCATTATTAACACTTTCCTAAGTTAGGTAACAGACTCACAGAACTTCTAACCTTAATTCTGTCTGATGAGCCAGAGTTTTTTCCATTTTTTATAAACCAACCCCACCACAGACACAACAGCATGCATGCAGCCATATATACATGCTTTGTCACTAATTCCATGTTATTTTGGAATAAAATTTCTGTTATAAGACCCTAAATCAACAAACTAACATCTCATAATCCCTAAAATATTGCCAACGTCATACTTGATAAATATTTTAAAACTTATAGATAATTGCCTGTATCTATCTGTCCTTTTTTGGTTTCATCTCCTTATTTTAATTCCAATCTCATTTGTTTCCTCAGATACTTATATAATATTTCCTGCTTGTTTACACTGATTATTACTAGATTTGTATGCATGGGCCATAAGAAACAAAGAATGAGGTGACATGGGTCTCCAGCGTGAATATAACTAGTTTGCTCCAGTTTGTACCAATTGACAAATTGATTGAAACAGAAAATCAGTTCAGTCAACCTGATTATGCATTCAAAGTGTTGAGTCTTTCTGAAAAGAATAAACCCTTACTTTACAAAAAAATGGAAGAATTGTCACTTTTACCCCAGAGCCATATACTTCCTAGAAAAAGTGACTGTTTTAAAGGCCTGTCACTACTGTAGCCTTAATGAGATTTGTGGAAATTGACACACAGTGGCTGTAGGATCTCTCACCGGCAGCAGAAGCCAAATTTTCTAATTTTTTTCCAAATCTAAATCTTTTGATGTAGTCATTAATAACCAAGTCTTATTTCTGTGAAGCATAGTAATCATTTCTATTTAGGAAAGTTTGTACAACAGTCTCAAAATTAACATTCTTAAATACTCATATTTTGCCAAGAATTGTTCACAGCTTTACATTGATTGACTCTGAGCCCTTGCAAGAATTTTATGCAGCATATATGTAATAAGTGTATTATTAGTATTATTATTACTCACAATGTATAAACAAATAACTTATAAGAAGATCATTTAGCAAGTGATTTGAACAAGAAATNTTTACATTGATTGACTCTGAGCCCTTGCAAGAATGTTATGCAGCATATATGTAATAAGTGTATTATTAGTATTATTATTACTCACAATGTATAAATCAATAACTTATAAGAAGATCATTTACCAAGTGATTTGAACAAGAAATCAAACCAACTAGTCTGTTTTGAGCATGTGTGCTAGATCACTATGTTATCATGCTTATGTAGACACTAAGAACTGGTCGAATTACGAAAAGACCTACCAAAACTCAAAAGTTTCTGAAACCTTCCTTTAGATTAGCTGTTAATGTGTGCAGTGAGGGCTTCCCTGGTAGCTCAGCTGGTAAAGAATCCACCTGCAATGAGGGAGACCTGGGTCTGATGACCCTGGAAGTCAAAATCCCTACTAAAACAGTAATAACAGCAGCAACAACCAAACCCCATTATTATAAATACTTAGTGACTTTGTAGGAAAAGGAGAAAAAAAGATATGCATGCCTAAACTGCTAGACGGTTTGGCATAGTCTTGATTTTTCAAGGTGCCTGCTAGAGTTTACATTCTGATGGGAGAGAAAGATAGGGAAGAAGTAGATAGACAGTTTAGTATAATGTGGTGATAAGTGCAAAAAAGTAAAAGTTTGAGATAAAGGAATAGTGAATACTGAAGGGAAGACTGTGAGAAAGTGACTTGTAAGTAGAAACTCAAATTTTAAAAAGTAAAGCAAAGATTTTTTAAAAAGCCATTCCAGAGGGACAGAAGAAAAAATATAAATCAGTTTTAAAATATAGGAGTTTGTCTAATACATCCAGTGCAGCTGCTTTGAAGGGCACCTCAGCTGCAAAGAAGTAAGGGAGAAGAACAGTAAGACAATGAAGTCAGAGAGATTGTCAGAGACCAGACAGGTGTGGACTTGGGAGACCTGGTACAAATAAGGGTTTCATCCTTCAGTGTATCACAGAAGAGTTTCAGTCAGTACCATGATTTGATTAATTTTTAATATGATTGTGATGCAAAGACAGAACCATAGGGCACTGTAGGATGCGGGGGAGCAGTCAAGCCAGTGCAGGCATCCAGGCTGGAGATGAAGTTTTTGTACACAAGTGTTAGCGATAGAGGTGAGAAAAGTGGAAAATAAGAATATATTTTAAGGTGGAGAAAATAGGACTTGCTGATGGATTGAAAGTCTAGTGGGAAAGAAAGATCAAGGATGATTTGTCTGCTTCTTTCAGTCTGTGTGGAGGATACAGGAAGAATAACCTGAAAGAACACTCAAACAGCCTAAATTCAGATTACATTTATTAGAGAACTGAAAATACAAGTAACTTGTAACCATCATACTGTCCATTTCCTGTGAAGTTTTTATTTCCAAACAGGTTTTCAACAAGATTTCCATTGATTTCTCTTCTTTTAATTCAATCATTTCAATATATTCTACTTGCTTGAGAAGTAGCCTCTAGGCATTTGAATCTAACAGTAATTTTTCACTAGTCCATCTGATTTCTTCTTGCTAAAGTAATTATTAAAACATTTGCTAAAGTGAACAATCTTAGTAATCTTTAATGCATTTCACCTTTTGTTTTTCTTTAGCTGGGTGCCTCACCTAATCAAATTTTCAGAAGGATATTGTTAAAAATTTTGAGATTTTGATTATATAGATGTTGATCTTTAGAAATAAACTGCTCCAATGGAAGAAAAAAATGCATTGCTTCTAATCATCTAGAATAGTAAAATTCCTAAAGGAAGAGATAAAATAAGGGATGTGATTGTCTTTAATCCTGATCTCAGAACTGGACTTGTGATTCAGCTGTAGTGATAAGGTCATATCATTTAGTACATGTGACAGTTGAATGAAAACACGTGCCACCAGGAACCTGAGGCTGCCCTCAGACCTTTAATGTACTATTTATTCTATGCCAGAGACTTCTAGCTTGTCATGTTTAATCATGCAGCTCAGTTGTACTGAGAAGCTAAAAAGCGTTTTGGTATCTTTCATTGGCAGGCAGATTATTTACCACTGAGCCATCTGGACACAGGGTGGGAAGGAGAAGGTGGGACAAATTGAGAACATAGCATTGAAACATATCCATTACCATATGTAAAATTAGATGACCAGTAAAAGTTTGCTGTATGAAACAAGGAGCTCAAATCCAGGACTCTGACAACATAGAGGAATGGCATAGAGTGGGAGGTGGGAGATGGGAGGGAGGTTCAGGAGGGACGGGACATATGTATACCTATGGCTGATTCATATTGATAAATGGCAGAAACCACAATAATGTAAAGCAATTATCCTCCAATTATAATAAAAACAAATTTAAATTAAAAGAGCATATTGGTTTAAGCATGAAAACCTGTAAAACAATTTCAGTGATAATCTCAAAGCAGAGAGATGCTTCTAATATTAATGCAATCACCTTTTGCATCTCTGCCCAACAGTCTCTGCATATTGAATGGATTTTTACTGCTCATCTCAAGTCAACCAGGGAATTAATNAGCAATTATCCTCCAATTATAATAAAAACAAATTTAAATTAAAAGAGCATATTGGTTTAAGCATGAAAACTTGTAAAACAATTTCAGTGATAATCTCAAAACAGAGAGATGCTTCTAATATTAATGCAATCACCTTTTGCATCTATGCCCAGCAGTCTCTGCATATTGAATGGATTTTTACTGCTCATCTCAAGTCAACCAGGGAATTAATATCAGATTCTTGTTACTCACACAAGGAATTCACTTCAGCTATTCCTGAAACCCTTCCTCTCTGCAGGGGAATGGGCTAGATTTCATTTTCTGGGAAGTAAAATCGATTTTTCTAAGTGGCACGACACTATAGCAACAAACAAGGCTGCTGTAGCTTCACATGGTGCCTCAATACCTCTTTTAGCTTGTGAGAACTGCATTTCACAACCAGATGAAAGTTATTTACGTTAGACACCCACCCCCCACTTCCACTGTTTAGTCTGGAGTCTGACCAATTCGGCCCTTGTCATCAGCTTCTCAAGCTTACTGACCTCATTGTAAGTCTCAAGTCTTCTAGATGTTTGTCTTACCTGACTTATTTCATAATTTTGGCCAAGATCTGCAAAGAAATTTTATATTTATTAGGTAAGAGTAAGGCTTGCAAACTGAGTGAATTTATCAGAAAAAAAAAAGTGCCTCAATAAGGGCTTTCTTGATGAAGAGAAATAATTTTATGGGTTTCTATTACCTAGAGACTGTGTAAGATCGGGATAGGAAATGCAGGAACAAACAAAGGAAAAGATGAAATAAAAAGAGGAGAAGTTGTGCCTGACACAAAGGAGAAATGTCACCTGTCAAGTGTTTTGCTATTCTATGTACCTGGAGTGTACTTGAATAGCATTAATTGATAATGATGTATTTTATTAAAATTACTCTACAGATATGCACCATTATGCGTACATTGTCAATTTAGTTATAAAGTTGCATTGGAATATCTGTTTGAATCCCTTTGTGCCTTATCTTCAAGAGAAGGAATGAAATAAAAATAAATGTATTTGTAATGTTGTCTTTGAATAATTTTAAACTGTGCTAAAATGTCATTTTGTTATATATCTTACATCAGATAAAATTCTAAATGAAAATTTTGCTCTATATATTAGAGGAAAAATTACTTTAAACAATTCAATATATAGGTTTTTAATTGAGATATAGTTGATTTACAACAGTATATTAGTTTCAGATGTATAGCATAGTGCTTTGGTATATACTGAAAAAGTTATACTCCATTAAAAGTTATTACAAGAATATGGCTGTAATTTCCTGTGTCATACAATGTATCTTTGTTGCCTTTATATTTTATACATAATCCCATGCACCAATCTTACCTATCCCCCTTTCCCTCTCCTTACTGGTAACCACTAGTTTGCTCACTGTTTATGTGAGTCTGTTTCATTTTTGTCATTTTCACAAGTTGTTTTATGTTTTTAGATTCTACATATATGTCATAGCATAGCATACTTGTCTTTGTAATTATTATTTCACTAAAGATAATACCCTCTAGTTCCATCCATGTTGTTACAAATAGAAAAACTTTCATTCTTTTTTTATGGCTGAGTAGTATTCCAGTGTGTGTCTGTCTATTAGTTGCTCAGTCATGTCTGACTCTTTGTGACCCCATGGGCTGTAGCCCACCAGGCTCCTCTGTCCATGGAACTCTCCAGGTAAGAATACTGGAGTGGGCAGCCATTCTCTTCTCCAGGGCATCTTCCCAATCCAGGGATCAAACCCAGGTCTCCTGCACTGCAGGCAGATTCTTTACCATCTGTGGAGAAGGGAATGTTTACCTACTCCAGTATTCTTACCTGGAGAATTCCATGGACAGAGGAGTCAGAAGCGCTATGGTCCATGGGGTTGCAAAGAGTCAGACACAACTGATAGACTAACACTTTCACTTTTCTTTACTATCTGAACCACTCGGGAAGCCCATATATATATATATATATGTTAACATATACACACTACATCTTCTTATCTGCTAATGGACACATTTCTTTAATATCTTGGCTATTGTAAATAATGATACTATGAACATGGGGTACATGTATCTTTTTGAATTAGTGTTTTCATATTCGTTGGATATATACACAGGAGTGGAATTGCTAGAGCATATGGTAGCTCTGTTTTAGTTTTGGGGGAACCTCCATATTATTTTCTTTAGTGGCTATACCAATTTCAAGTTCTACCATCAGTGTGCTAGGGTTCCCTTTTTTCCACTTCCTTGCCATCATTTGTTATTTATAGACATATTGTTGATAGCCATTGTGACACGTATGAGATTATACTTCATTGTTTGATTTGTAATTTTCTAATAAGCAACGCTGTTGAGCATCTCTTCACATGCCTGTTAACTTCTGTAGGGGAGAACTCTACCATTCATATATTTCCAAATTATTATAAAATGTTTGCGTGGATATTATCTAGGTTTGAAAATTAGTTCATAAATTCAAGACAATTGCTTAGTGATACAAAAGGGGAATGTTCTTCACAGGTGGTTTATCAGGTGTTATAAGAATGTGGTAATCATGCTAATCATTTACATTCCCACCAACAGTGCACAAGGTTTCCCTTTTCTCCACATCCTTGCCAGCGTCTGTTATTTGGGTTTGTTTTTTCAGATGGTAGCCATTGTGGCAAATGTGAGGTGATATTTCATTGTAGTTTTAAGCCTCTGATGATTAACAATGTTGGGCATCTTTTCATGTATCTATAAGCCATCTATATGTCTTCTTTGGAAAAAAACTATTCAGATTTTCTATGTCCATTTTTTTATTTGGTTGTTTGCTTTTTTGATATTAAGTAGTATGAGCTATGTAACTTGGATATCAACCCCTTGTTGATCATATGCAAATATTTTCTCCCACTCTGTAGGTTATCTTTTCATTTTTTTGGTTGCTTCCTTTGCTATGCAAAAGCTTTTAAGTTTAACTTGGTTTAATGGGACAAATAAGGTCCCA
This sequence comes from Neotragus pygmaeus, assembly GCA_006410875.1. Taxonomy (NCBI): domain Eukaryota; kingdom Metazoa; phylum Chordata; class Mammalia; order Artiodactyla; family Bovidae; genus Neotragus; species Neotragus pygmaeus. Next base: position 94,004 of record SJYV01025343.1, read on the forward strand.
TTTGTTTATTTTTCCTTTTGTTTCTTTTGCCTTAGTGGACAGATACAAAAAACTATTACTGTGACTAATGTCAAGAGTGTTCTGCTGCTGCTGCTGCTGCTAAATCACTTCAGTTGTGTCCAACTCTGTGTGACCCCATAGACGGCAGCCCACCTGTCTCCCCCGTCCCTGGGATACTCCAGGCAAGAACACTGGCGTGGGTTGCCATTTCCTTCTCCAATGCATGAAAGTGAAAAGTGAAAGGAAGTCACTCAGTCATGTCCGACCCTCAGTGACCCCATGGACTGCGGCCTACCAGGCTCCTCTGTCCATGGGATTTGCCAGGCAAGAGTATGCCTATGTTCTTTTCTAGGAGTTTTATGGTTTCTGACCTTACATTTAGGTCTTTAATCCATTTTGAGTTTATTTTTGTGTATAGTGCTAGAGAATGTTCTCGTTTCATTCTTTTACATGTAGTTGGTCCAGTTTTCCAAGCACAACTTATTGAAGAGACTGTCTTTTCTTCGTTGCATATTCTTGCCTCTTTTGTCATAGATTAATTGATCATAGGCACATGGGTTTATTTCTTGGCTCTCCATCCTGTTCCATTGACCTGTGTGTGTGTGTGCTTTTGTACCAATACCATACTGTTTTGATTACTGTAGCTTTGTAATATAGTTTAATAGTTTGCTTCTTTTTAAATTGATGGATAGGACGTGTTGAATACTAAAGTAACCATTATTTTCAGTCACTTAAAAGTAAGGATCCCTTTTAGAAGAGAGTAAACACGTAGACTGGCATTTTTAGTAAGAGGGTTAGTAAGCTTAGCTTGATAAAACCTGGGGAAGCATAAAACTAATGTGAATATAATATCCATTCATTCACATTTTATATTCTCTGGTATATAATAATATGATTATCTATAAAATGTTTTAAGTTTAGTCTTCAGGGAGAGTTGACTTCTAAGAGTCAGTAACAAATCAATCCTATGTATTCCCATTCTCTTGGTACATGGTAATATAGCCCTGGTAGCATGTTTGCTCTACTTTGAGATACATGATGGAAAACTGTGATCATTCTGGATACCCAGATTTATATAAGAGTCCTTTCTCTTTACTGCTTTATCTTTTTCCTACCCTCCCCCCTTACCTCTTTCCTGCCACAGTCTATCACTCTATCCTCATCTTATTTTCCTTAATCTATTCCTCTCTCTCACTTTTATTACTTTGAGATGAAATACAGCATAGCAGCAATGAGTTCAAATAGAAACATGAATGTGTGCCATCAGAGCATTATGGACAGGGAGATTTTTTTTTTTTTTTCTGGCTATGGGATTTGAGGTGTGCTTTGAGCTATCTTTAAAAAAAAAGGGAGAGATAAGTAAGAAATTTCTAGGCAAAAGCAACAATTTTTACACTGATTGATAGAGATGAACACAAGAACATGTTATTTGCTGGAACTGGCAAAGACAAGTGTGAAGTTTGAGTTTCAATGAATAGGGGATAGATTTTATATCATAATAATGTATTTGAATTTTTTGATGGTAACAGTAGAGTTTTGGGGTTTTGTTTTATTTTTTGTCTTAGATTGGAACTTAAATAATCAGATTTGCCATCGGGAAATATAATTCTGATGGTGGTTTAAAGGTATACAGGAGAGATGTTCTTTAGTGACACCTAGCATAATATATTAATACTTAGTGTACCAATGTATATCTGTTGCATAGATACTGAATATATGCATGAATGGATACATAGTTCATTAAGGAAGTTATTGACACACTGAAATACTTAGAAGAGAATATTCATATATTCCCAAATTATTGTAAAATATTTGCTTCTATACTATTTAGATTTGAAATTATCTCATAAATTTAAGGTAATAAGTCATATGAAAGGTGGACATTTATCACATACAATCTAACAAGTATTATAAACATGTGGTAATCATGGAGTATGAATCAAATCAGAATATTTCCATGACTCAGTGTCAGTAAGAGAACGTGTTAACCAACAGGAACCAATTTGTTTAGAGTCAAGTCAGCTGTGGACTGCAAGGAACTATTCACAGAGAAATTTGGAGGATTTATCTATGTTGCCAGCGAACTCTGAAGCTAAAGGTAGTAGTAGCATTAGTAAGGAATTCTCAAAGAAGCCTCCTGAAGTCCTACCGCCCCAGCATAGTTTCCTGGGCCACTCCTGTAGTCAAAACCGTTATGCATTTTATAATACCTGGAGCTCCAGATAAGAATGTGACCTCCAGCCTAGGTGCCACAACCTCTCCATCAGATGTGGGTGCTACCTCATGGTGCCACTTTGATAGCCAGTGATGGCTACTATTTTTTAACCAGTAAGTGTCCATTAGCCTCCTTGTTAAGTGTATGCTTAGCAAACTTATTTTTATTTGAACTTCACATTACTCTGTGAAATATCTATTACTACTCCCATATTATTGAAGCTTAAAAAGGTTAAATGACCTGATAATTGTTTCAGAGCAAAAAAGAGGTGAAGTAGGAAATAAAAACCCAATTCCAAGTGCCTTTCTTTTGGAGCACTCTTACGATATGATATATGTGTAGATAAAATTTTAAATGTCAAATCTTGGGAGTGAAAGATATGCACATCTGGGCAGATAGGGTAAAGCATGAAAGTATGAGCTATATTTCACCATTCAAAATATGAAATAGTAGTAAAATATATAACAGTACATTCCTACTTTGCCTGTCATTCCCCACTTACACTAAAAACACTCACATACATTCCAATAAAGCATGTTTCATGTGCAGAAAGAAAGTCAGCCTTCAGGGTTTCACTGCTGATATGAACATTCGTTTTGTGGGCATAACCATTACTCTGACAAGTGAAACTACCCATATGATTACAAAGCAGGAGCTGCAGCAAACATCAGAAGAGATAATCTGCTTATTTAGGCTGCAAAAATCCAGCAACACAAATTACTACTTGTAAAGAGATGGAAATTTTGTTTTTATTTTAATATAGTGTAGGAAACATTAAAAAGCAGATGCATGGCAGCAAAATAACTCATGATTTTTAAAATGGTAGCCATATAAGAAAACCCTGTTGCTTATTCCAATATGTAGGAAGACTTCAGGAAAGCATACGGAAATTTATAGAACTTCTTTAACATTTCCTGCCTTTTAAAAAGTAAAGAAAATGNTGCATGGCAGCAAAATAACTCATGATTTTTAAAATGGTAGCCATATAAGAAAACCCTGTTGCTTATTCCAATATGTAGGAAGACTTCAGGAAAGCATACGGAAATTTATAGAACTTCTTTAACATTTCCTGCTTTTTAAAAAGTAAAGAAAATGTACTTTTAAAAAACATGATGACGGGCTAATGTTTTATAGATGACAAGTAGGTAAATACTTACTCAAGACTGTTTTGATGCTGAGAAGTGAGGCTGCTATACAGAAACTCAAAAAGCTGTTACAGAATTTATTTGTATATCTATAAAGTAAAATGGAAAACTTTATTCTCCAAGAATGTCATTTCAATTGACCAGAGCATCAAATGTTACAAGTAACCCCACAGTTCTGGATGAATTTATCAATCAGAAATTAGAAGTGTAAAAATCAGCAGTAAGAAGATTAATTGATGATAAGTAAATGGTTATAGATATTGTTACAACTAATATCCCATTAAAATGGCTTGTGATAGTCATACTCGGCTGTTTGCTTTTGTTTCCCAGTAATAGTAAACACATTAAAATTTCTTCAATGATTTATTCAGCTTATGTTTATTAAGTGCTTATCATGTGCCAGGCATTTTTCTGGGTCAGAAATGTGGGTAAATCAGTGAACGTGAAAGAAAACTCATTGACCCCTTGTGGCTTACATTCTAATGAGAAAATATCGAAAAACATTTTTTATCAATAAATACTATGACAGGTGGAAATAAGTGCCATGGAGTAAAGAGGAGAAAGAGTATCAGGAGTGGGTGCCATTTGATATAAGATAGGCAAGGTGAGCTTCTCTGATAAGGTGATATTTGAAGAGAGGCCTGAATTAGGTGAAGAAGCAAGCAAGCTATGTAGACATCAGGGGAAAATATGCCAAGGAGAAAGAACAAAAAGCTCAAAAGCCCTGATTCCTTAGTGAGTTCCAGAAAGAGCAAGAGAATCAGGCGTTGCTGGAACACTATAAGTAAGGGAGCAATTAAGTGAATGAAGTTGAAAAGGCAGTGGGGCCAGATCTCATATATCCTCCTAGGTAATTGCAGAAGCTTTGGCCCTTACTCTGAGTTTAATAGGAAGCCAAAAGAAGTCTGGGCAGAGGGCTGATGGGATCTGAATTATGCTTTAAAAAGGCTTTCTAGCTATTCCTGTGTGGAGAATAAATTATATCGGAGCAGAGAGGCCAGGGAAAATGGCAGTAACCCATATTGCAGTTATAATCTTCTGTGCTAAGGTAAGAGTCAAGGCAGTGAGAAGTGATTAGATTCTGGATATATCCTAAGGGCAAGGCCAGTGAGATTTGCAGATGTATTCAGTACTAGGGGTGAGCAACAGAAAGTAATTAGGACAATACCATTTTGGCCTCAAAAACTGGTTGAAGTATCTATTTGCTGATACGGAGCAGACCATGTTGTGAAGGTAGGAATATCAGTGTTCAGTATTGGGGATTTTAAGTTATGTCTTACACATTCAATTAGAGATGTTAACTAAGCAGTTAGATATGTGAATCTGGAGTTCAGCAAAAGTCCGGAATGGAAATATGAATATGGAAATAGGAAAGTGGTGTTTAAAAGCAAAATATTAGATAAGGTCATAAAGGGAGCAAATGTAGACTTTCATCTAAATGTATACATTCTTGTTATTAGAAATTTAGATTATTACATATGAAGTGATACTCTGGATATTTACTCAAAGTTATAATAGGTGATATAATTATGATATATTTAATATTGGTTTTGATAATATACTTAGTAAAAGTTACTTTTAATATTCAAACATTGTTATTACTTCTGAATGTCTTAGCTTAATGAGTGAATTTTAAGATCCATTATGGTACTGTGATGCCTGATTCTACATCTTCCCCTAATGCTTAGTAAAACACTTGACATGAATTTCAATAAATGTATTAAATTCATAAACTTAAAGATATGAAAAAAATAAAAGTAATAACCCAGGTAATTTGTTATAACAGACTTACAGCTTGGTGCTCTTATTAAAATACACAATTAAAAATATGATATCACCTGCACTGTAGGGACTTCTTATTTCTTATAATCCTTTGCAGATTCTATTTGAAAATGGAGTAATTTCATTTCATGATAGAATTCCAGCTGCTACTGTTGTTGGGACACTGAACTGCTGTTGCTGCTTCATGTTAGTTGCCTAGTTGTGTCTGACTCTTTGCGACCCCCTGGACTGTAGCCTGCCAGGATCCTCTGTCCATGGATTTCACCAGGCAAGAATACTGGAGTGGGTAGCCACTCCCTTCTCCAGAGGATCTTCCTGGCCCAGGAATCAAACCTGGGTCTCCTGCATTGCAGGCGGATTCTTTACCATCTGAGCCACCAGGGAAGCCAACCTTTTAATTGAAGTGAACATTTCCTCTGTATTTGATTTGCATCTTTTCTAATTTTTATAGCCATCTAACAAGAAAGGTTGTGTTAGGTCTATTTTACCATTTTAAATTTGAAAACTAAGAATAAAAGAAGTTAAATTATGTATGAAGACTCACAAAACTGCAGAGTCTGGATTCAAACCCAGATCTGTTGACCTAAGAGAACAGAATTTTATTTTCATTCTACCATCACTCTGATCTTAGCAGTCTGTATTTAAAACATATACTAATAGATGTGTGAGGATTAGATAGAAAACACATTTGTTTTGAGCAAATTCAAGGGAAGAAACAAGAAAGAAATTCAACCATATAGACCATGTACAAAGTTGTTCTGATTCTTGGAAACTTAAGGAAAGCAGAGTGTAAAAATTTCCCTTGTTCCTTAAGATTTGGGAGATGCCTCAAATTTATAATGGATTCCCTAATAGCTCAGCTGGTAAAGAATCTACCTGCAATGCCAGAGACCCTGGTTCAATCCCTGGGTTAGGAAAATCCCCTGGAGAGGGGATAGGCTACCTACTCCAGTATTCTTGGGCTTCCCTTGTGGCTCAGCTGGTAGAGAATCCGCCTGCAATGCGGGAGACATGGGTTCAATCCCTGAGTTGGGAAGATTCCCTGGAGAAGGGAAAGGCTACCCACTCCAGTATTCTGGCCTGGAGAATTCCATGGGGGTCACAAAGAGTCAGTCATGACTGAGTAACTTTCACTTTGAAATTTATAATAACCAGGTTTACAAAATGAAGTCAGGTCTTTGCTTTTATGACTCACATCTCACATATTGATTTAACATTTGCCAAATATCTAGTATGTAACCACCTCCAGTGCTGGATGCTGACAGCACAAATATATATATATATATATATAAGTCATGGTCCCTGTTCAAAAGGAGTTTCCGTTTTATTGAGGGAGACAAATGAGTTAACAGAAATTATAATAAACTGAAAGAAATGCTTATATAGGAGGCATATGCAGTTACTATATTACATAGTAGAGGGAACTAACACTTCCTTGAAAAAGGTGAAAGTAAAAGTCACTCAGTCATGTCCAGCTCTTTGCTACCCCATGGACTATACAGTCCATGGAATTCTCCAGACCAGAATTGGAGCTGGGCATATACACTGAGGAAACCAAAATTGAAAGAGACATGTGTACCCCAATGTTCATCGCAGCACTGTTTATAATAGCCAGGACATGGATGCAACCTAGATGTCCATCAGCAGAATGAATGGATAAGAAAGCAGTGGTACATATACACAATGGAGTATTACTCAGCCATTANACGAGCTCCCAATCCTGACCCCCCCTCCCACCTCCCACCCCACAACATCTCTCTGGATCATTCCCGTGCACCAGCCCCAAGCATCCTGCATCCTGCATAAAACATAGACCAAATCACCCCACCCTCTCCCTCTCCCGCTCCCTCAGAGGCCAAAAGTCCATTCTATATGTCTGTGTCTCTTTTGTTGTCTCATATATATTTTAAAAAGTAGCATGTCAATGAACTTTTGAAAATTAAATGGTCACTTTACAATGTAAGACTAAGATATAGCCACTTCTCTGCTGTGTCTATGTTGAAAGACAAATGACAGATTGGATTTGATTGTAGTTTTTGAGTGGATATTACTAATTTTTTCATGTAGAATGTATTATATACATTGGAGTTCCAGACTTGATATTGTAAACGTAAATAATAACTAGGAAGTCCATCATTCCTCGGAGGTAAGTGGGCTCATATCAGATATTTGTTGACCAAGAGTTTTAGTAGTTGAGAAAATTTTAATACTGTAAGAACAGAGATAGGGAGCAGAGCTGGCTTGTTTTTTTTTGTTGTTGTTTTTGTTTGGGAGTAGGTTTGTTTGGCTTGCATAGTAAAATATACCATTTTGACCATTTTAAGTGTACAGTTTAGTGACATTAAATGCATCCTCATTGTTCTGTTAGGTTGGGTTTTAAGAACTACCTATCAAGTCTTACAGATGATGTTGTTCAAAATTACATTTTTACTTTTCAGAGCATGAATGTTTTTGAGAAAGAATAGTTTAACTTTGTTATGTTTTAGAGAGAAATATATTAATGCTTAAAAAGAGATAGAATAGAGATATTGCATGCTAAGCAGGAGGACTTGCTTCTATTACTATAAATAGGGTGATGCTAGGTATTTTGGGCTCATTGCCACACATACCCATTAGTAGAAATGACAAAATTTTGGTTGTCTGCTTGTTAATATTTTGTCTTATTTTTAAATTGTTTCTAAACTTGAGGGTAGCAGATGCTTCTATTTATTACTCCTTCACCTACTTTCAGAATAATACATGCTTAATAAACCATTTAACATGAATGAAATTAGAGAAAATTGCTATATTATCAAACTGAAAGTATGCATGGTAACAATGAACTCCTTTACAGCTTAAATGAAAAGTTGATTTTCCATGTTGAGTTGCTCCCAGTAAAATGGATGCAGTTCCAATGAGCTCAAATATGACAAAGAGAAAACATTATTTTTTAAATCAGTGAATATTTATATCCAAGATGTTTAAGGATATACATGATTTATTTGTAAACTCAACCCGTGTGTCCCATAAAGATCAATGTAATATGTTACTGCTGATCCTTGAAAGGAAAATATTCAATAAAGTGCTATATACTATTTGTTTTAGAATATTATATCTACAATCATTATTATTGTAAAAATTCAGCTTATACAACAGACATATTTTATAATTCAGTTGTCCTGGCGGAATAGAAATCTCGTTCTGTCATGAATTTAATTGGTTCTGTCTCTTTTCTGTATTCACAGCAACTCATCAAATTAATAATTTGTTTTATCCTTCCAAATTCATACTAACTATCAAGGCAATCAGGTCAAATAGATGCATATAATGGCATGATGGGAATTGGTATTACTATTTAATTTACTGCAGAAGTCCTTGAATTATTTTATACAACTCTTCTTATTGCAGGCTGAATAAAATGCCCATTTCCTAACTGGTCCCTTTGAGATTTGGGGACATAAATTTTTTATTCTACTAAAGACATTTCTTATTTCCCACTGTATGAGTGATCTTCAGTAAAATGACTGCATCTTTACATAAAACATATTAAAACTGGCAACCAAGTTGGAAGCATTTCCCCTAAAGTCAGGAACAAGACAAAGGTGCCCACTCTCACCGCTACTATTCAATATAGTTCTGGAAGTTTTGGCCACAGCAATCAGGGCAGAAAAAGAAATCAAAGGAATCCAAATTGGAAAAGAAGAAGTAAAACTCTCACTGTTTGCAGATGACATGATCCTCTACATAGAAAATCCTAAAGACTCCACCAGAAAACTACTAGAGCTAATCAATGANGCAGAAAAAGAAATAAAAGGAATCCAAATTGGAAAAGAAGAAGTAAAACTCTCACTGTTTGCAGATGACATGATCCTCTACATAGAAAATCCTAAAGACTCCACCAGAAAACTACTAGAGCTAATCAATGAATATAGTAAAGTTGCAGGATATAAAATCAACACTCAGAAATCCCTTGCATTCTTATACACTAATAATGAGAAAGTAGAAAAAGAAATTAAGGAAACAATTCCATTCACCATTGCAACAAAAAGAATAAAATACTTAGGAATATACCTACCTAAAGAAACTAAAGACCTATACATCGAAATCCATAGTAGAATTTTGAACTCTGTAAACTTCTTCCAATTCTCAAGTATTAGAAGAGTGAAGCCTCATTAATATTCATCCTTGGCTTGAGAACATTAATACTGTTTAAATGTCCATACCACCTAAACTAGCCTATAGGTCTAATACCTATGACAAAATACCCATGACATTTTCCAAAGAATTAGAACAAATAATCCTAATAGTCATAAGGAGACACAAATACCCTGAATTGCCAAAGCAGACTTAAGAAAAAAGGATGAAGCTGGAGGTATAATCTTCCCACATTTTAGACTATACTAGAAAGCTGCAAGAATGAAAACAGCATGGTACTTGAATTTTAAAAAAATGTTAAGTATGTGGATGGTAAGTCCTGGTACAATGTAAGTATAAAATTATATTTTTATGAGTTTGAAATCTTTAAAATTCAATTGTTAAAATATTAAAACCAAAACTCATTGAGTTCATGAGTTTATTTTAAAAAAAAAACTGTAATAAAATACCAGGGAAAAGAGATTTATTAGAACAGAAGCAAAAAAATAACGTTTTTTTCCCATTGCTCAAACAGTAAAATCATTCAATAAAGCCAATATTGTCTTTTTTTTTTAATATATGTACAGTTTTGGGAAACTTAATGAAAAAAGGAGAAAAGACAAGTTGATGATAGCTCTAAAAAGGAAGTATAATACTAAGATGATAGAGGAAGATTATTGTAATAAAAATACCTCTTACAAAAATAAAATGGCAGAGACTATGAATAGTTATCAAAAGAGAAAATAAGTATGCCGTTTTGTTAGCCCAATGATGGAGCAAGAATTATGTGAATAAACTCCAAAATGAATTCAATAAAAATTTAAAATGTATACCAAGCCATTAAATACTATATAGTCATCAAAATGTTATAATGTTTAAGGATAGTTTTTAATACAGGGAAAATACTTACAATGTTAAAACATAAAAATTAGCAAATACATGATCTAAATATTTTAAAGTTATAGATAAAAAATAAAAAGGAAATATGCCTTGAGTACTGACTAGATTCACCTTCAATTGATAGGATCATCAGTACTTTTCCCCTTCTTCTTTATAAAATTTTGTTCTTTCTTTTTATATATTCAAAAATGTGTTTAAAATTCTAAGCCGTGTCTATACATTATAAAGTCTTATTACTGTTAATTTTTAACATTTTTATTATAAATTATATAAAATCATCAAGCTAATTAGAGCATATTATTGGTGGGGGAAGAGCTGTATGATTCAGACTCATCAAGTGTGATCCAGATGTTCATCTGTGAAATGATGTCCCAGATTAGCAACAAAATATATGACATGTTCATTACAAAACATAATTAGTATAAGTGTGGAAAGTTCATCTTCTATAACAGAGAACCACTTGTATTGAGCAGAAACGAGGCACTGGTACTCTGTGGTAGAGTTTTAAAAAAAACCTGTCATTGAAATGAAGACTCCTACTCGATGACTAACCAGCTGTAATGAACTGTGTAATCACAGCTGGGAGCCACTGGTATAATGAATGACCAGCAATGCTGAAGAAGTTATTTTAAGGCAATAGCAAACTGCTGTTCTATGAGCATTCAGACCATACTTATTTCATACTAAAGTTCCATAATCCTGAGAAATAGAGCTGGACAATAGACAAAAATAAAGCTACTTTGTGACCAAGTCAGTGTGAGTCACTAGAAGATGTGACATATATTTATGTTTTCTTACTCTGGAAAATTGTCCAACATTAGAAACTGAATATTAGAAAAGAACTTAGCCCATTTATTAGGAATATCACAATTACTTGGTTTGTATGTATGCATCTGTTCAAAACTAGTCAACCATTTGCTCCTTCAGAAATTGTTCTTCCCTTGATTTTTTTTGGCTCTGCTTGATCTTGATTCTTTTGTCTTATTGTCAAACCATATTAATTTTCTTCACAGTATCCTCTTCTTCTGGCTATCCAATATGTCTATCCCTCCCACAATTAAAAAAAAAATCTTTACTCCTTTTCTCTCTTCATTCCCTTTCCTGTCCTTGCCTCTTTTTTTTTTTTTTTTGCCACCCCTTTTTTTTCCACATATTGTTTCAACATTTATCTGGATTTATAAATATTTATTAGAGATTCATAGCATTCTGTTAATAAACATTTTCTAAGTGCTTTATATGTACTCTAAATTTCATTCTCTCACTTAACCCTCCCAGCAACCTTATGAAATAAGTGTAATTATTTCCTCCTTTTTAAGTGAAGAAACAGACACAGAGGGATAAACTTACTTGTTCAGGGTAGCATAGGTGATAGAGCTGAGTGTAAGTGAGGTACAAAACTGTGGACGGGTACCTTTCTTGTGGCAAAAATATGTGGTTTTCTTTTCACCTGATTCTGTGATTCTGATATCCAAGGTAGTAATTAGTAGATTTTCTTTTCACGAGGAAAAAAAGTGCTGCAGATCTTTTCTTTTGATGTGTTTGACTCCCTTATCTCCCATCCGTTGTCATATATTTTGGCCACAGGCCTGAAGTCAAGATCCTTAAGCTGGTTCAATAGTCTCTTCGGTTTATAACTTAATCTGATGCAGCATCACTAATGTCCTTTATCACAGGTACAGCAACGATCCTTGCCACCACTGTAGGGCTAGTATGCCTAAACTGTGGGCTTCTGAGGTAGTACTGTTGGTAAATAATCTGCCTGCCAATACAGGAGACATGAGATGTGGGTTCAATCCCTGGATCAGGAAAATCTCCTGGAGGAGGACCCACTCCAATATTTTTGCCTGGAGAATCCCATGGACAGAGGAACCTAGCAGGCTACAGTCCATAGGGGCATAGAGAGTTGGACGTGACTTAGCACGCATGCCTAACCCATACTCTGCTTAGTTAAAGAACAGCTACAGTATATGACAGCAACTGTTTATGATCTATAAATTATTGATTCTAGTTTACCCTTTTGAACTTATCAGAGTTACTCATTTGCTAAACTTCAGCTTCCAAAAGCCTAATGCAGTTCAGTTCAGTCACTCAGTCGTGTCCGACTCTTTGCGACCCCATGGACTGCAGCACCCCAGGCCTCCCTGTCCATCACCAATTGCCGGAGTTTACCCACACTTATGTCCATTGAGTAGGCGATGCCATCCAACCATCTCATCCTCTGTCATCCCCTTCTCCTCCTGCCCTCAATCTTTCCCAGCATCAGTGTCTTTTCCAGTGAGTCAGCTCTTCACATCAGGTGGCCAAAGTATTGGAGTTTCAGCTTCAACATCAGTCCTTCCAGTGAAAACCCAGGACTGATCTCCTTTAGGATGGAGTTGGGTCTCCTTGCAGTCCAAGGGACTCTCAAGGGTCTCCTCCAACACCACAGTTCAAAAGCATCAATTCTTCTGCACTCAGTTTCCTTTATAGTCCACCTCTCACATCCATACATGACTACTGGAAAAACCATAGCCTTGACTAGATGGACCTTTGTTGGCAAAGTAATGTCTCTGTTTGTTAATATGCTGTTTAGGTTGGTCATAACTTTCCTTCCAAGGAGCAAGCGTTTTTTAATTTCATGGCTGAAATCACCATCTGCAGTGATTTTGGAGCTCCAAAAAATAAAGTCAGCCACTGTTTCCACTGTTTCCCCATCTATTTGCCATGAAGTGATGGGACTGGATGCCATGATTGTAGTTTTCTGATTGTTGAGCTTTAAGCTGCCTTTTTCACTCTCCTCTTTCACTTTCATCAAGAAACTCTTTAGTTCTTCTTCACTTTCTGCCATAAGGGTGGTGTTATCTGCATATCTGAGGTTATTGAAAAAGCCTAATTAGTCTGAATGTTATCTACAGGCTGACTTTGCTAATTAATATTGGAAAGAAAACAAGAGTAGAAAACAATTCCTATCCATAGGCAATTTCTGTTTCTCAAAACTTGGTATTGTATGTCTTTTTCAGTTTAGCCATCCTGATGGTTATACATTTGTATCACATTGTAGTTTAACTTTTGGTTTGGTTTGTAACTAATGACAGCAAACACTTTTCATGTGTTTATTGCCATTTGAATATGTTATTTTGAAAAATGTTTGTTTCAGACTTTTTCCTACTGAATATTTTAACTTACTGATTTCCACCATTTTGCATATTCTTGATATGATAAATAATTCAAACATCTTTATCCACCCTGTGGTTTGCCTTTTCACTCTGTTAAGAGTTATCTTTTGCTAACAAGTTCATTAAAAACATAGGTTCTTAAGTTCAGTGTAGTCCAAATTGTGTTTCCTACTTGCTTAGTTGCCTTTATGTCCTATGTTTTAAAAATAACTCCCAAACACAGTCAGTGTTTGCTTTCAATAACGTTACTGTTTTACCTTTCACTTTTAGATCTATACTCCTGTAAAATCGATTCCCGTGTATGTTATAAAGTGAAAGGGCTAAAGTTCCCTCCATATATTTATTGAGTTGAACCAACAAATTTTGTTAAAAAGATTCTCCTTGCCTCTACAACATTACACTCTTGGATTTGTAATAACTCAAGTGTCGGTATGAGTGTTTTTCTACACCAACGTTTCTATAATACTCTTGTTAAGAGCACATAACTTCAAGCAAATAATGAGAAAGCATCAAACAAAATTTAAAGAACGTTCTACAAAATAACTAACCAGTATGTTTCAAAAGTGTCCTTGTCCACTGCATCCTTTTATCCATTCATCTGTTGATGGGCATTTAGATTGTTTCCCTATCTTGGCTTTGGTAAACAATGCTGCAGTGAGCATAGGGATGCATATATCTTTTTGAATTAGTATTTTCATTTCCTTAATATAAACACCCGGGATTTGAATTGCTGGACTGTGTAGTGGTTCTGTTTTTATTTTATGGGGGAACCTCCATAGTGTTTCCCATAGCGCTTGCACCAATTTACATTCCCACCCAAAGTGTGCCATTCCCTTTTCTCCACAACTTTGTAAGCACTTGTTATTTGTTGTCCTTTTGCTAATAGCCATTCTGACAGATGTGAAATGATACTTTATTGTGGTATCAGGGTATTTACAATTCCCTGATGGTTGGTGACAGCATCTTTTCATGTGCCTGTTATCTATCTGTGTGTCTTTTTGAAAAATTATATATTCAGATCCTTTATCTATTTTTAATTGGATTATTTGTTTTTTATGTTGAGTTGTATCAGTTCTTTATATATTTTGAACATTAACTCCTCATCAGATACATCATTTGCAAATACATTTTCCCATTCAGTAGACAGCCTTTTTGTTTTATTGATAGTTTCTTTCATTCTACAAAAGCATTTTCATTTTATGTAGTCTCATTTGTTTATTTCTATTTTTTTTTTCCTCCATTGAGGAGAGATATCCAAACAGTGTTACTAAAGGCCAGTGTCAAACAGCATATTAACTGTGTTCCCTTCTAGAAGTTATGTGGTTTCAGGTCTGACATTTAAGTCATTAATCCTTTCTGAGTTTACTCTTGTATGAAAAAGCAATCCACTTTCATTTTTTCCATGTAACTTTCTCAATTTTCCAGAAAGCCTTGCCAGGTAGACTATTCTTGATTGTAGGTTTTCTGTTTCATCACTTTAAATAGATAGTCCCACTCTGTCTGGTCTTCAGTGTATCTGCTGAAAAGTCAGCTGATAGCCTAATGGGAATTTCTTTTTAGGTAGCTTATGCTTTTCCCCTTTCTGCTTTTAATGTTCTCTGTTTATCTTTAATTTTTGACATTTTAATTACAGTGTGTCTTGTCTGGGCCTTTTGGGGTCGATCCTCTTTGGGAATCTGTGCTTCCTGGGCCTGGATGTCTGTTTCCTGTTCCAGGTTAGTGAAGTTTTCAGCTATTGTTGCTGCTGCTACTGCTGCTAAGTCGCTTCAGCCATGTCTGACTCTGTGCGACCCCATAGATGGCAGCCCACCAGGCTGCCATTTCCTTCTCCAATGCGTGAAAGTGAAGTTTCTCAGTCGTGTCCAACTCTGCGTGACCACATGGACTGCAGCCTACCAGGCTCCTCCATCCATGGGATTTTCCAGGCAAGAGTACTGGAGTAGGGTGCCATTGCCTTCTTCTCCGCAAATGTTCTCTACCCCTTTCTTTTCTCCTGAGACTTCTATAATGATAATGTTAGTGTGCTTGATATTGTTCTAGAGATCTCTTAAACTGTCTTCTTTTTTATAAAAATTTTTTTTCTGTTCAGTAAGTGATGTCCATGACTCTGTCTCCAAGTTTGCTTCTTTATCATCTAATCTACTGTTGATTCATCCTAGTGTATTTTTGGCTTCAGTTATTATATTATTCAGCTGTTTGGCTCTTGATATTTTCTAGTTTTGTTAAAGGCTTCTAACTTCTTACTCTTTTCACCCATTCTTCTCCCTAGTTCTTTGAGCATCTTTATGATCATTACCTTATGTGTTTAATCAGGTAGATTGCTTATCTCCACATCACTTAATTCTCCTTTTGGAATTTTATCTCATTCTTTCATTTCAAACATATTCCTCCATCACTTCATTTTGTGTAATTCACTATTTTTATTTCTGTATACTAGAAATAAATAAGGGAGCCATGGTCTTGGTGGTAACCTGCTGTTCGATGGAGCTGAATCATGTGTGGTAGCTGTCTACAGAGCCCCAGGGGATCCTGGAACTAGCATGGGCCCACTGGTATGCAGAGCTGGTTCCTGAGTTGGCTTGCTCTGAGACCAGGGTCCTAGATCTAGTATTGGCCTGCTGGTGGGCAAGACCGTGGACTGTGGGTGTCTGAGGGTTGTTGTTGGCCCACTGGTGAGTGAGTTGGATCTGAGGACACCTGGCTGAAGGAGCCGAAGCGTCCTGGAGCTGGTGTTGCCCTGTTATTAGCATGATGAGGACTCAGGATGATCCCAGCCTGCTGGTGGACACTTCAGTTTTAGACACAGCTGATTGCAGGTTTGTGCTGATCCCCAGGACTGGTGTTGGCCTGCTGTGGTATGGGGCTCGGGCAGTGGTATTCCAGGTCAGGTATCTGCCCACTAGAGGATGAGGCCAGGTCCTGGAACTTGTGCCTGTCCGCTACTGAGTAAGGCTGGCTGCATCACCTGGGTGTGGGACCCCAGGGCTAGTGAGGTCCCACTGGTGGATGGGGCTGGATCCTAGTCTCTCCGGTAGGCAGGGCTAGGTTGTGGGTTGGCTAGAGGCTCAGATGTCTTATGGTAGCCAGCTTGCTGGAATGTGGATCTTTGTCCCCACCAACCTAGCTGGCTGTCCCAGGACTGGTGCTGAGCAGCTGGTGGGCAGGGTGAGGTTCCAGAACTAATAAGCTAGAGGGGGGATTCCAGAGTAGTGTTTGCCAGCCCCAGGGTCCTCATGGTGGGATGAGCTCCCCATATGGCTGCCAGAAGCTATCATCACAATGTATATTTCATTGTTTGCTGCATCTCCATGAGGCTTTCCAAGATCATCAAATGGATCTGATGCAGGATTCTTTCAAATTACTGCTTATGCTCAGGATCCTAGAACATGTGAGACTTTGTGTATGTTAAGTAGAGTTTTTGTTTCCCATAGCTTTCTGGCTCTCCCACTGGCCTTGAAAGCCAAGCTTTGTGGGGGCTTGTCAGCTCAGAGTAGGACTTCCAAGCTGGGGAGCCCAGAGTGGGCCTTGGATCCCTTTCTCCATGAGGAGAACCTCTACAGTCATGCTTGTCCTCCACTTTGTGGTCATATGGATGTGAGAGTTGGACTGTCAAGAAGGCTGAGCACCGAAGAATTGATGCTTTTGAACTGTGGTGTTGGAGAAGACTCTTGAGAGTCCCTTGGACTGCAAGGAGATCCAACCAGTCAATTCTAAAGGAGATCAATCCTGGGATTTCTTTGGAAGAAATGATGCTAAAGCTGAAACTCCAGTACTTTTGCCACTTCATGAGAAGAGTTGACTCATTGGAAAAAACTGTGATGCTGGGAGGGATTGAGGGCAGGAGGAGAAGGGGACAACTGAGGAAGAGATGGATGGATGGCATCACGGACTCGATGGATGTGAGTCTGAGTGAACTCCTGGAGATGGTGATGAACAGGGAGGCCTGGCGTGCTGCGATTCATGGGGTCATGGAGAGTCGGACACGACTGAGCAACTGAACTGAACTGAACTGCAGGATTATGGATCTTTACTATTAATATATTGCATCTCTACCCCTCTTGCCTATCTTCTTGTGATTCTTACCTTATATCTTCAGTTGTAGATAATCCTTATGCCAGTTTGGAGGTCATTCTTATTGATAATTGCTCCATAAATAATTTTGGTGTTCTCATGGGAGGTGATGAGCTCAGGCTTTTCCTGTTCTGCCATCTTTGCAACTCCCTGATGAGTCTTTTATCCTTTTTCATTAATCTTACTCTTTTAATCTGAAGATTTGTGTTTTCCTTCACTTTTTGGGAATTGTATCTCTACACTTATTTAGCACTTTATTCGCCTCTGACTTTCGTTTCTGTCCTTTTTGAATGGGTAGTTGTTTGCATTCCAGGATTGAGTCTCTGTTTTCTTGCACAGTTGTGTCTTTGCATGATTTGTTCATTTACCTAACATGTATTTATTTATTATTAAGTGTAGTTGATATGTACTTGTTATATGAATTACTGGTGTACAGTGTAGTGATTCACAATTTTCAAAGGTTATACTCTATCTGTAGCTATTATAAAATGTTTGCTATATTCCCTGTGTTGTATAATATATCCTTGTAACTTATTTTACACCTAAAAGTTGTACTTCTTAATCCCCTACCTCTATATTGTCCTGCCCTCCTTCCCTTTCCTCACTGGTCACCACTAGTTTTCAACACATAGTTATTGAATGTCTTCAGTTTTAAGGCCTTGTCTTAGAAATTGGGAACATGGTAATAAACAAAACAGATAAAAATGCCTATGCTTGTGAAAATGATCTTCTAACATTCTTGCACTGTGTTTTCTATGAATTCATCTTCTTAATGAGTTTTTGTCAGTGATTTGTTCTTATTTCTTGATCTTCCCTTTTCTTTACATTCTATTATTCTTAATTACTGAAGAATGTCCTAGAATCCTCTGTCTCCTGAGTAATCTGTTTTCCCTTTATAGTTATTCTTCTTATTCCTGTTTTTTATTTCTCATAAATTATTCTCTTCCTCTCCATTAATCTTGATTATCTGTTCACATTATTGATAAAGTATAGCATAATTATTCTTGAAAACGGATCTGATTTCCTCTTGCTGTTGTGTGGCTAGAGTTAAGTCCATGTCAGACTTCTCCTTTGGAAAGTTACCTTAAGAGTACATATGCCTGGAGCACAATTTGAGACTCAGCACCTTCTGAATTGCAGAGTGAGGAAGGATTTTCTCTGGAAACGTACCAGTATCCATATTAGAAGCCATTAAAATAGAGTCCTCAGGCTTTCCACCTGAAGATAAAAGGGAATCTACAAGAGAATCTGGTAATAAGGGTATGGGGATGTGGGGAGGAAAGATGTGGCAACTGATTTATATAACTGTCATGCAGAAAGACCTTCCACTAATGACTACCTTTTGTTCCTCTTCTCACTCTTGAAACCATGCTCATAACTAGGATTCTGCTTGAAATAGTTTCCATCACCTCTGACATGGGCTCTAGCTTCCTGGCTGAGATTTGCCTGTAAACCAACTTTAATTCACTCGTCTTCTTCCACAAATATATTAAAATTACTTCAAGGATTATCTTCTCTTAATCCTCTTGCTATTATAATCTAATTTTTTGTTTGTTTTTCTATTTCCATATAGTGTTTTCAAGAGGGGCACAGGAGGGTGGAGGAGAGTATTTGTGCATTTTAAATCCATTCCCTAGCTTACATGTGTATGTATTATGTGCAGTATACTAGAAGTCAAAGCAATAAATAATGTAAATGTATCAGTTATAGTTCCATTGTGAAAACCAATATATATAGGACTCTGATGCAAAGACTAATATGAAAATATAAAACATTAAGGAAATGAATCATATAAATCGAATATGAATTCTAAACAGTAAAACATGGAGGTGACAAGGTGAGGTTTTAACTTTCTTGTTTTAAGATAGGCTATGTATGTCTTTCCAACGTATGTGTTCCAGCAGAGTATTGAGCTCGTTACAGAGTGCCACACACTTATCATAAGGCAGCTCAAATCCCTTGTTAAGTTATCCCTAAACAGATGTCACTGGAGACATGGACCAGGAAGTTTTTATCGTCTGTTCTATTTCCATTCCTTTTCTCTTTTGCCTGTTAGCTTATTGAAGGGGATAAATGAATGAAAGTTGGTGCCAGTTTAGGAATATTTGTGTTTTATTTCTCTTGATGCTTGGCAAGTAAATTGTCATGTTGACCTTGAGATGTTGTTACAAACAGTCATTAGAAGTTGTTACATGCATCAGTATGTTAAGTACCTTTAGAATGATGAATATCTACCACTTAATAATTAGATAATTCAGATGGCAGAAGTCGATAAGATAAATGAGGAGGCTTGTAAAAATCCATCCAGGAATAGATCTCAGACCAAAACACACACACCCACATAATAAATAGTAAATGAATGGATCTCATACTTAAAAATATATGCATAATATATGGAATTCAGAATGACATCATTCATTAAGGGGAATTTTTTCTTCAACAATCTCACAGAAATTAAAAAATTCAGTTCCAGAATCAGCATTATTTATGTAACTCTTTTGACCAGAGCCTCTATTGACATTTTTTAGTGGTCTATTCAAAATGCCTTATGAAAAATAAATATAGGATGGCTTTATGAATCTTGTTAATTTTTTCAGCCTTTGATTGCTCTCTAACAGTCTCTACTAAACTAAGATCCATAGTGACCACTGAGTATCATAGCAAGAATAATTTCAAACATACTATTTCTTTGATCATCTAGATGTTTAAACACTGACTAAATCTTGAATTTTTATTATTTGATTTTAAATATTTATCATTTTAACTCAGGTAAGCTCTGGTGATATTGTGTGATAAGAAAACAAACAAACAAACAAAAAAAACAGAGAATAAAACTTCCAGTGCTAATCTTAGGAATAAAAATTCTATGTCATAAAACTGCTAAGTAAATTTCTATAGAAGACAGTTGATTTTTGTTCAGCATTGTCAATTCTCTACAATAAAAATATGTGGAGTTGAGCTGTATAAGTTGCTTGTATATTTTTGAGGTTAGTTTTTTGTCAGTTGAGATGTGTATAAGAGACAGAGCTTGGACATTAATAAAAGACACAGCCCAGTTATTTATAACCTTAAAGAATCTAAGGTTTATNTATACCAAAGAGATGTAGCACATATGCCAGATGTAACATTAATAATCCTTGAGACAAAATATTTTGGTGTTTCTTAAACAGAAATGGAATGTTAGTTGCTCAGTCATGTCTGATTCTTTGTGACCTCTTGGACTGCAGCCCACCAGGCTCTTCTGTCCATGGAATTCTCCAGGCAAGAATACTGGAGTGAGTTGTCATGCTCTTCTCCATTGTTAAACAGAGTGCCCCATCTTTTCCAGAAAGAAAAGAAAAAAGTCTAGATGTCTGTTGGGACTACATAGAGAAAAAAATCTGTAAAACTGNACCAGGCTCTTCTGTCCATGGAATTCTCCAGGCAAGAATACTGGAGTGAGTTGTCATGCTCTTCTCCATTGTTAAACAGAGTGCCCCATCTTTTCCAGAAAGAAAAGAAAAAAGTCTAGATGTCTGTTGGGACTACATAGAGAAAAAAATCTGTAAAACTGAAAGTTCAAATTATCATTTACTTCCAATAATGCCTTTTCTCTTTAGCCGTCTTCATTGGTTATGTCACTGAATGAGGTATATATGAATTTTCTGAGCTGCTGTGCTCTACTGAGTGTGTGAACTTGCAATTCACTGTTAGGAAATTGAATCACAGGTTCCTAGATTGCACACAGAGATATATACACAAATCTACGTACAGGATTAAGGTGGGCCATTCTCTGTAGAAATTAGTTAAGAGTTCTGAGCAAGGTTTTGAAAGTGGTAGCCATGCTGTTGAAAACATAGATTTACCACACATGCATGGATTTCTGTATTAGAAGCTGATGATGTTTACTGACTGCCTGTCCCCAAAACTTAAAATATTAATTGTATAGATATGTATTTAGGATTTTTTACCATAATCTGAAAGGAGAAAGAAAAATCTATTTCTCATAGAACGATGGCAGAGGTCATCTCTGCTCACATTTTGTGCAGTAAGTTGTGTAGACATCATTTCCTAGATCTTATGATTGTATATGAATCTAAGTTAGTACTCTTGCAGTCATAGTCATCATCGTCGTCAATTCCAAAGTAAACCAGCACTTTCTTCATTGATATCCTCATGACTTCATTTGTGGTAAGCTCCCCTGTAAGACCTTTTCTACCACTTCCTTGGGTTGACCATTAGTACCACTAATTACTTAAAACTAAGATGTGTTCTCTTA
Source organism: Neotragus pygmaeus (assembly GCA_006410875.1). Taxonomy (NCBI): domain Eukaryota; kingdom Metazoa; phylum Chordata; class Mammalia; order Artiodactyla; family Bovidae; genus Neotragus; species Neotragus pygmaeus. Next base: position 115,643 of record SJYV01025343.1, read on the forward strand.
CTTCACAAAGTTTGGTTCACAGGATTTCTCACTTATCCACCTAGAAAGAGAATTCTTTCACTTTATGTATGACAGTCTAGCTTTACCCTCAGAAATTTTACACTGAACTTATACTAGATTATGAGTAAATATGGAACATACTAAATATAATCGAATTGCTTAGACTTTAATAAGGCTATCACACTGTGTAAAGTGTTCAACATTCCCTTTTATACATTCTTTAACAGATTTTGTCTTTCTCATTTTGTAAACCCCTTATTCTGTATCCAACTCTTGAAATTCCAATTCTATTATTCTTCTATATATCTACCCCTAAATGTTGACACTGTGTACGTACTGTCTAAAACCCCAAGCCTTGAAATATTAGGAAGTTTGAACTTGGGCCTAAAATCTTCACCAACTAGATCTGATATATAGTTAACCATTCACTTTAAAGCATTTTAAATAGTAAGTAAACTTCAAAAAAAATTTTTTCACATTCAATGGTGGATCAGTCTTAACTCACATAGTACTTGTTTTGAATACTGAGTGGTGATGTTTATTTTCACTACCATGGGATCATCAGTTTTATACAAAACCATTTACTGCTGAGGTGAAAAGAATTTGAAAATTACTAATCCAATTTTGTACTTTAATATGAGTCATAAAGTCAGGTAAAAATTTCATTTTAAATGGACACCATTAAAATGGCATTCTGTCTTCCTCAGTCAAATATTAACACTATTAGTAGTTGAGAAAGAGAGGGGATTAAAAAGAGAGACAAATACCTCTTGCTTAGTAGATTTTGCTTTGAAAAAGTGGAACACCTCACTCAGCTCTTTTTATACTCAGAGACTAATACTTACTGCTGAATCATTTCTCCACCATCTAGAGAAACAAAGACAACATAACAGGCATCCAGCCATCAAAAGCTGATTTGATTCATCATGGCTCAACCAATGAGACCAGAGATTCTCGAAAGTGCAAGAGAGGTGTCACTTGTGAATAAATGTAGAATCACTTGAGGCATGTCAGTTTTCTTAAGAGCCTCATTTTACATGGTGGATGGGCAGCACTGATACCATTACTTTTTAATTGTTCCCTCTGGTAGACAGGTGTCACCTCTTGGCTTGAAATAACTCTGGAGATTATAGATCCCTCAGCCTCTCTCATGAAAGTCTCATATTACAAAAGTATTCATGTAGCTGAATGGGTTTTTAATATTTCAACTGTTTTATCTGCTTTACTTTAATTACTTATTATTTTCTACTAATGACAACTTGTGCTTGTCAACTAAATTCCTACGTGTTTGCCTGTTGCTGTTCCCTTCTTTGTCAAAGACTGTCATTTCACTTTGCCATTTATGTGTGTGATTTCTATGATGGTACATATGCTCTCTGATGATTATATTTCAAATTTTAACATTGTTTTAAGGATTTCCTCTTTGAGTTTTGTGAATTCTTTGTGCTAGATAGAATGTCTTATCAGATATATGAATTGAAAATCTTTCCTCCTTAGTCTTTGCCTTATTTTTTTGTTCCCTTAACAATTTGTTTCACAATGCAAACGTTTTTAAATTTGATGATGGATTTCTCAATTTTTTCTTTTCTGGATCATGTTTTTGGTGTTGTACTTAAGAAATCTTTGTCAGAATCATGTCACAAAGATTCTCTGCTGTTTTCTTCTAGGTTTTACATTTAAATCTGAGATCCAGTTATGAATAGTTTTTTGTATAGTGTTCAAGGTATGGGTTGATGTTCATTGCATATAGATAGCCAACATATGCAGCACCATATATTGAAAGGCTATTCTTTTTCTTTTGGATTTCATTTGTACCTTTTAAGAAAATCAGTTGTCCATCTATTTGTGGTCTATTCCTGAAGATTCTTTTCCTAGAGCCATTGATATATTTTCGAGGTTGACACAAATACCATACTGTCTGGACTACCAGATGTCCTGAAATCAGGTAAAGGTCATCTTCCAACTTCGTTCTTTTGAAAATTGTTTTGACTAATTGTAAGGCCTTTGAATTTCTATATACATGTTAGAATTAGCTTGTCAGTTTTAAAAAAACATCTTGCTGGCATTTCTGTTGGGATTAAATTGAATTTATTGAATAAATTTGGAAAGAATTTATGTTTGATAATATTGAGTCCTCTAACCCAGAATATGTCAGTGATTGGTACTTTTAGGGTTTAAGTCTTAAACATCTATTGTCCATTTTATCCCACAGGGGCTCCTACTCTTGATGTATTATAATTAATACTATCATTTTATTTCTATTTCTGATCATCTGTTGTTAAAATATAAACACAATTGTCTTTTAAAATATTGATCTTATATCCTGAACCTTTACCAAATCACTCATTACTTTTAGTAGCTGTTTTTGGTCAATTCTAACAGATTTTCTGCATTGTAGTCTTAGCAGTTATAGTCTGCTGGTTTCAGAGAAAATGCTATAGCAATTCAGAGGTGGAATGTGGCATTCCTGAAACATGGTAGTCTTTAAACTGGCAGAAGGTAGAGCAGGATGATTAAGAACATCATTTACATTAAACTAGATGTATAAGATAACATGGTGGTAAGAAAGTTAGATTCAGACCAGTTTTCAAAAGTCCGTGATTACCCATCTAAGAAAGATATATCACAAATATTCCTTTAAAAAGTGACTAAAAGGCATTGCAATATTTTTGGCAATTAGAATCTATGATTTGTTGAATATTGTTTAGGGCTAGTGGAGATAACCATGGTAGATTAAATGATTTCTAAAATGAGTAAACACAGCAAAAATGGTTCTTACTTATGGTCTTACTACTGCCAGGCATGGAAGATTCATTATTCAACTGCAGACTTGTTTGACACCAGTGATCAATCACATGGATAGGGTCCACTGTGAAGTAGAATGACGTATGTTCAAACATTGCTCATCCGTCCTAGTCACTTTTACAAACCTGGGGTTCTAGTCAGATAATGACTGGTGGGTATTCCTTTTGACTTTGTCATATAATTCTATAAAGAAATACTGTGGACCTGTGAATTATCATTTTCAAATTTCAGTTTAGTCTCTTCCTCTGCATACCTACCCCCTGCAACCTACCACTTATTACTCTGTGTATTGATGAAATATAAACTTATTATCACATAAAAGGCAATTTGAACTTACTAGATCATGAGACCAGAGCATGAATTCTCTACAGATTCGGTGTATGTCATTTATCTGTGTCTTCAGATAATGCATTACTGTTTTTATCACTATCACAGAAGAAAAAAGCTTAGGTTTTACTCTTTGGTCTGATAAATCCTGTTCTTTTTTCCTTAGAAGTGACTCTGTCTCTCTTTTGGTTTTCTGTGAGTGGGTCAAAAGTATTCCACTTGAGAGAACAGATTCTTTGTGAGAGTCAGGTGAGAGCTTGTGAACTTTCTTTGCCTTTGGAATAGGGATTGATTGCATCTACAATATCTCTGTGCTTATAGAGGTCGAATTATTATCATGCTATGAAGATTATATTTGGCTCTTATGCAGTTGTTAGATTGCTCTGTTTTGAAATTCAAAAATCTCCTGTCTTTGTGTTCATGAGCTCCCTGCCGTGTAATTACACTACTTCCCTGTAGATGCTGCTGCTGCTCCTATTGGCCAGCATTTATTAGACTCTCTGTATTATTAAATCCTGTGTAGCAAGTTACACCAAATTTTAGCAGCTTAAAACAATGAAAGTTTACTTTGTTGTTGTTTAATTGCTCAGTTGTGTCTGACTCTGCGACCCTGTGGACTGCAGCACACCAGGCTTCCCATTCCTTCACCATCTCCCGGAGTTTGCTCAAACTCAGGACCATTGAGTTGGTGATGCCATCCAACCATCTCATCCTCCATTATCCCCCTTTTCTCCTGCCTTCTGTCTTTCCCAGCATCAGGGTCTTTTCTAATGAGTCAGCTCTTTGCATCAGGTCTCCACAGTGTTGGAGCTTCAGCTTCAGCCTCAGTCCTCCCAGTGAATATTCAGGTTTGATTTCCTTTGTCTCTTATAATTTCTGATGATCATAGACCTGGGAGTCATTTGGCTGGGGGGTTCTGGCTCAGGTTCTCTCACAATTGGAATAAAACTGTCAGTCAAAGTCTGGAGGATCTGGCTCCAGGCTTATTTACATACCTGATTATCTGATACAAGACTCCAATAACTTATTAGATATGAACTATTAATGTTCTCATATTACAGAGGTGGATGCATAGGCTCGTGAAGGAACTCACCCCAGGTCTAATACCATTGTCTTTGGTTTTAACCATAATGGTTAAAACTACTTGTAATTGGAAAACAAAATTCTTGGGTGTTTATAACAATTATTTCTTTTGTTAGATAAAATGTAAATTCACTGTAAAAGGGGATCTGGCTTCCATTATTCATCATAAAAAATTATTTGAGTACTTTTGAATGTTTAATATTGATATGTATTCATTTTATCCTGAATACATATATGTATATGTATGAGGTATTCTGAATCAGAGCTTGATTTCTTATTAAATACATTGCACTAAATAATAAATGATTCATTCTCCCATTGCCCTAGTCCCTACCTCTGGAGTGACAGGATGAGAACCAAGTTGGTTGTCTTATACAAGTGGATAGACTCATCCACAGGCAAGGAAGGAGGAAAAAAAATAAATTTCTATGCTTATAAAGTGGTAGAAGATAGATGTCTACTCATTTCCTGCAAGGGTTTTCTTACTCCATCCCTTTGGTATGTAAATAATATCTTTCTAAAAGCCAGACACTGACTCCAAGTTTCTCGGCTTCATTCTTTCTTTAAATGAAAACACCTAGAAATTTCAGTCTTCTGGCATGTTGGGGATTTAACATAGGAACCTCTTGTCACGGTTTTTCTTGTCAACATAAGCGTTTTATTATCCTTTTGAATCAAAGCAATTTACTACATGAATGCCTACAGTTCTAATTCTCACGGTCTCTAAAGAGTCTCAGAGGGCTAGTGTATTTACGAGAACACTGAGAAAGCAAGAGCAATTTTATATCCCTACAGGGACCTACTGAGAGGCTATGGGGCCTCTGTCTTCTGAACAACTATGCATTTTCCCCTGTTTTTTTTTTAAATGATAGATAATAAAAGGGCTTATAAAATTTTACTTATGTATCACTTTGCATATAATTTATGTTAATTAGTACATATGCCTGTGTGAAGTCCATCATTTATCATTAAAGCATTTAACAGTATTTTTGCACGTTCAGTTCAGTTGCTCTGTCGTGTCTGACTCTTTGTGACCCCATGAATCGCAGCTCGCCAGGCCTCCCTGTCCATCATGAACTCCCAGAGTTTACCCAAACTCGTGTTCATCAAATTGGTGATGCCATCCAGCCATCTCTTCTTCGGTCATCCCCTTCTCCTCCTGCCCCCAATCCCTCCCAGCAGCAGAGTCTTTTCCGATGAGTCAACTCTTTGCATGAGGTAGCCAAAATATTAAGAGTTTCTGCTTTAGCATCATTCCTTCCAATGAACACCCAGGACTGATCCCCTTTAGGATGGACTGGTTGGATCTCCTTGCAGTCCAAGGGACTCTCAAGAGTCTTCTCTGACACCACAGTNGAAGATCTTTGAGAGTCACTTGGACTGCAAGGAGATCAAACCAGTCAATGCTAAAGGAAATCAATCCTGAATATTCATTAGAAGGACTGATGCTGAAGCTGAAGCTCCAGTAGTTTGGCCACCTGATCCAAAGAGCCGACACATTAGAAAAGACCCTGATGCTGAGGGCAAGAGGAGAAGGGGACAACAGAGGATGAGAAGGTTGGATGACATCACCGACTAGATGGATATGAATTTGAGAAAGCTCAAGGAGATAGTGATGGACAGGGAAGCCTGTTGTGTTACAGTCCATGGGGTTGCAAAGAGTAGGACACTACTGAGCAACTGAACAACAACAAGAAGATGTTCATGACTCAATTCAAATGACTTGAATAGAGAGAAAAAATGTTTAAACTTTTAAATGTTTCTGTCTTTTTACTGAATAGATCATGGTTGTATTGATGTCTTGGTCTATCAGGAATGAGAATCTAGCAAAGGACCATTAGTTTTTTTTAAGACAGGGAAAGCAGCACTCGGAAATGACTATTACTGGTGACAAGAAAGAAAAGATTTAGGTTGCAGAAAAGCTTATAGCTTTTTAATATGCAGAGAGTTTTTTGTAGACATAAAAAATAGTAAATTCAAAAACAGGTAAGCATTGTTAGTATTCACAATGTATTTCTACATATACTCATGACATGTGTTTAGATGTAAACATCACATAGAGCTTTGGTATATAATTGAGCTGTTATATAAACATGTCAGCTCTTACATAAAGTAGAAAAGATATTATGAAAGTTTGAACTCACAGGGCCATCAGTCTCAAATAAAAGTTTCATAGTCCTTGCAGAAATAAGTGAATAATGGCTTTTGATTTTATTTTTGGTATATTAACTTGTTAGTCTTTCCAATCTCAGCTCCAACAGTGCTTCAACCAAATTGGCCCACCTGTTGATCGAGAGATCTTGGCAGACTGTCCTCCTTCTTTGCATCTGTTATCCACCCGGGAGCATGGAGAGATGTTATTCTTGTTTACTACCCACTGACTCACCCTGTCAGGCTCAGAAAATATTCAGTAAACAGTGAGGTTTCTTATATGGAATAACTATATTTTCTCCAGTTCCTATTAGAGACTAGAATTTCTTCCAGGGTAGTAATTATGATTTTTTTTTTTGAAGATGCCTTCAGAAATCATCTTGACAGATTTTATCAGCTTTATTTCATCATATTTTAGCTACAGGTTACATTAAATTATCTATATATCATCAAATTTTGTGTTTTTGCCTTAGACCAAGGATAGGCAAAAGTGACCCATGGGTCAAATCTAGCCACACCCACTGGTTTACACATTGTGTTTAACTGCTTTCCCGTGCTGTAACAGAGCTGAGTAGTTGCAGCAGACATTTTATTTAGCTCTGAGAGTCAAAAACCTTTACTATCTAAACCTTTTCAGAAAGAAGGAAAAAAAAATCTGGTAATCCTTGCCTTAGACTAAAATTGAATTACACAAAACATTGTTATCCATTATGGCCACAATCACCACCAGCACTGGGATGATCCAGAGAGACGTTGTGGGGTGGGAGGTGGGAGGGGGATTCAGGATTGGGAGCTCGTGTACACCTGTGGGGGATTCATGTTGATGTATGGCAAAGCCAATAGAGTATTGTAAAGTAAAATAAAGTAAATAAATAAATAAATAAAAATAAAAATAAAGAAAAATAGAAAAAAAAAGAACAGGTGTTGGCAAGTATGTGAAGAAATTGGAACCATTGTGCCTTGCTGATAGGGATACAAAATGGTACAGCCATTGTGGAAAATAGCATAGTGGCTCCTCAAAAAACTTAAATCTAGAATTACCATATGATTACACTTCTAAGTATATACCTAAAATAATTGAAAGCAAGGACTCAGACAGATATTTGTACATTAATGTTCTTAGCAGCATTATTCACAATAGCCAAAATGTGGAAGCTGCCTAAATGTCCATCAATAGGTGAATGGCTAAACAAAATGTAGTATATACATACAATGAAGTATTATTCAATCTTAAAAAGGAATGAAAATCTGATAATGCTACAACATGGATGAACTTTGAACACATTTTGTAAGTGAAATAAACCAAGCACCAGAAAACAAATGTGTGATCTCACTTTTATGGGATTTCTGCTGATGCTAAGTCACTTCAGTCGTGTCCTAGAATAGTCAAATTCATAGAGACAGAAAGTAGAATACTGGGTGCCAGGGGGATAGTTCACTTCAGTCGCTCAGTTGTGTCAGACTCTTTGCGACCCCATGAATCGCAGCACGCCAGGCCTCCCTGTCCAACTCCCGGAGTTCACTCAGACTCATGTCCATCAAGTCAGTGATGCCATCCAGCCATCTCATCCTCTGTCGTCCTCTTCTCCTCCTGCCCCCAATCCCTCCCAGTGTCAGAGTCTTTTCCAATGAATCAACTCTTCGCATGAGGTGGCCAGGGGCTAGGATGAGGGATAATGAGGAGTTATTGTTTAATGGATACAGAGTTTCAGTTGAGGATGATGAAGTCGTTCTGGAGATGGCTATTGGTGATGGTTCCATAGCAATGTGAGAGTACTTAATGCCACTCAACCGTGCATTTAAAATGCTTAAAATGGTAAATTTTATGTTATATATCTTTCTGCCACAATAAAAAAAAAATTAAAACAAAGTACATGAGGGCAAAGGAGAGCTCTTATTCTTCCTTGGATCTTTCATAACAATTTGCACATATTGGAAAGTCAATAAGTATTTCTTCTGTCTCTTATACACATCTGAGTGTTGCCTATGGCCTGGAATACACAGGATAACCCATTCTCAAGGCTCTAATCTTTGAGTATAACTTTTTTCCTATTGTATAGTTGCAATACAGTTGCAATACAGATAATTGCAACAAAAAGTTGCAATACAGATAATAAAATTGGTCTTGCTGCGGTTTTATAGGACCAGACTGATATGGACAGTTGCCAAGNTTAATAGAAAATTTCTTTTTCTGAAGTTCACTTTCCTATCAGCATTTTAAATTTAAGATGTATTTCATTTTCCATGGAAAAAAATTTAGAACATTCTCTATCTAAAATGTCAGTGTATTGATATAAAGTATAAACTCTAAATTACCTTATAATTCACAAGATTATCAGAACTTCAGTGGTATTTTTTAAATTAAGACTAAATGTACAAGGTAAATAATCCAGAAAAAACTCGATTATTTTAAACCATATATTTTAAACTTCAGAGCAATAGTTAACCATATTTTACCTTCGAAGTATAACTAAAATCATATTTTAGCATAATTTTGAAAAGTATTTTACATTAGAATTATTTCACATCCATGCCTATAGAATACTTTCTTTAGAATGATTTTCAGAACATGGTAGAGCTTTTCAAAAATCCTGTTAAGATTCTAAATTGTGATAAAAGAAATTCAAATCTACTCTTTTATCTAAAATATAGTTTATAATTTTAACACTTTAAGGAACACTAGAAGTTTAAGGAAATATTTTATAATCACCAGGAATCTTATTTTAAACATATTTAAAACACGAGGGGAAAAAACAGCTGAAATTGGTACATTATTTTTTTTCACTATACAAACAATCAGCCAGTCAGGATTTTTTGTTTGTTTTGTATTGTAAGTATCTCTGAAACACCAGAGCTTTTTTAATGTATAAATATTAGGAAGGATTAATAACTATTAAAATTGTGTACTTACTTTTGTTTGTTGGTGTTTATCTACAAAGTTGGAGAGAAGTCGATTTCTCACTCCTGTTGAGAGTGGAAATGTTCTTGAGAATTAGAAATAGTTTACTAAATGGTTAGCATGGAAGATCATTTATTTTAAGAATAACCTAAATCCAGAATGCTTCAGGATAGGGCAAAGGCAAATTTTGAAAGGAAATAGTCACAATGTTAATTTAGATCCGGTATTTAGAATCAATTTCTACCCATACCTTTTACTGATACTAATTAGTGATCATCACTCTTCCTTCAATAAAATTTGAGGGAAAAGCTGATGCATTCGTTAGTATTTGCAGTTATATTTATTATCCAACTGCTTTGTATTGGATGAGTGGGAATTCCTAAGAGTCTTCATCTATCTGCCTGACTTTCATAAAACTAAACACAAGCTTATATTCTAAAATTTCAATAGATTCAAAATATTTCAGCTTTATCTATAAAACAACAGGAATGATGTAATAAAATTTACCTCATAGAGTGAAGATTAAATGAAATGACTCAATGCCTGGCATAAAGACTTAATAACAGTTAAGCTGAGTTTTTTTCCCTTCTATAAGAATTGGAACATGTTACGGTAGACACTACCTTATCTCAAAGCCTAACACAGCACACCATTAATAGGCATCAATTGGTATTTTGCATTACTTAATAATATGGAGAAATTATATGGAGAAAAGTATTTTCACTGTTTGCTGTTAGTAGGATCAATAAACATTCTTTGATTCAATTAACAGGAATCCTTACAGAAGTAAAATGACTTATAGATTCTATTCATTACTTAATAAATCTATAGTAGTGATAATTTATAAGATTAATGTAATATTTTTCCAAGTTTATAATATCCCAAGTTAATATACACTTTCCTAGTTTGTGTTTATAAATTCTGGATTTGTTTCTGAAGAATAAAAAAATGCTCCTGTAAAACAGATGGCATACCTATTTAGAGTTTGGGGCCCTAAATTCTACAACAAATTATTTCACAACTACATATAACTGTAAATAGCAAGCCATGATTTATTAGGGGCAGTTTCTTCTAGTGTGCCTTCCCATGCAGCTAAAAATTTACTGCTCCCTAACCCAGACATTAGATTTCACCCTTGGTTGTTAGGACTTTTCATAAGCTTGTGCTTTTCAAGAGAGAGAGACAGAGAAGGAGAGAAAGGGAGGGGGCAGGGGTATAGGGGGTGAAGGAGGAAGGAAGGATAGAAAGAGCGGTTTCTCCTTTATCAGTTCCTCTCAATATGTGTGCCTATGCCTTGGGATTTCTAGTGAATCTGTTTCAAGTCCTGGATATCCTCTCTAATGAAATAGATTGATCTCTGTGCATTTTCCAGGAGACTAATATACTACCAAGTGGGATTATGCATATAAAAGTATAGGAAGAGAATTAAAGACAGGAACAAATATTTTTTAAAAATAAAGAATTTATAAATACAGTAGTTCTCTGGCAAAATACCATTTACTGTTCCAAATAAATGTGTAACCCAGACCATGCCTACACTTGGCTTACTAGTCTCTTTTCCTCCCTGCAATTAATTCTTCAAGCCTCCATTTTATCCAGATAACTTTTTATAATCTCTAGTTTAACTGTGCCTTAGAGAATTTTCTGCTGCTAAACGGTCACTTGGAGAACCATTGGCATATAGCCAAACATCCCAGGTTATGCACTAATGCGCAGAAAACCTTCATCTCTGTACAGCACTATATATCCTTGATCAAACCACACTCTCCAACTTCCATTCTTCCTAAGTCTTGCTCTGTCTTTTGGCAACTTGGAATGTATCTTCAGATAACTCTGTGTTCTCTCTATCTTCTGAATGGCATACTGAGTATCTTGCACTAACTGTAACCAGTGTTCTCTGATGACATGACTTCCCTTTCGTCTCTCTCACGTGTGGGCTGCTTTCCCAATACCTTACAGTTTTAGGTTGAACTTTCCATGTTCCAACCATTTTTCCCCCTACACTCTTCCAAAACATCATTAATTTGAATCTTATTGCGTGAGTTTTTGCTACAAATGAATGCTACTTAACTGCTGTTTTCTGCTGACCTCCTGCTCAGCCTTTTCAATCATTGATGACTTTAGTATCAACTTATTCTTTCTGATTACCTTGTCCTGTTTTTCTGCTTGGCAAATTGAACATTCACAAGGAGGACCCATCTGACCTCTACTGTCTCTTTTCTTAATTTTCTCTCAGTTAATACTATTTTCCTATTTACTTCATACCTCAGCCGCTCACTCTCATGCTCATCTCTTTGTTTTATCAACTATATGTTGATTTCAAACACGTTGCTCATTCTCTGTTATTTCTTATCCTTCTAGCTCCCATAAGTAATCAAAAATTCATCAAATGAATCAAGACTTCTGTTGGTCCTGTCACTTTTCTGACATTTCTCCTTAACTAGGCTATATTTCAAAGTCCACTATTTTAATGAAACTTTCTGAATACTTTAGACTTACCTCCTTGTCACTCTCTTTATCTGCCCTCCTTACCTAGTAACATTTCACCTCTAATTGAATGCAACAATCTGTTTTTCTCCATCTGTATCTGATTAATGATTAATGTGGGCAAAATTATAGAGACCTGCTAACAAGTTTCACTGTAGATTTAGGAACATAAATAACTACTTAACACTATTAGCTAATTCCATCATATTCTCTATCTTCGAACTTCTAAACCCCATCTTAATTCAACCTACCTAATTGCTTCATTTCAGTAATCTAAGGTTAAGTAGATTCAAATGCGAGCTCCCTCGCTTTCTGAAACCTACAGATAAAACATCCTTTTTGTATCTGTATCTACGTTCTCTGCCTTTCACTTGCTGATGTAGTTCGAAAACCCTTCCATGTGTATTCCCTTCCAAGAAACGAATTTCCACAATTGTCCCTCCTAGCAACCCACTCCAGTGTTCTTGCCTGGAGAATGCCAGGGACGGGGGAGCCTCATGGGCTGCCATGGGGTTGCACAGAGTCGGACACGACTGAAGTGACTTAGCAGCAGCAGTGGCAGCGATATATCATAAATTTCTCTGCTCTATTTTAAAATTCTTAATGTATAGTTCTAGTGTCTTTCTTCTGGCCATACATCTATTTTCAGCCTCTCATGGCAAAATTTCTTGAGTCTGTGTTCACTTACTCCAGATCTTTCCTTCCTATTTTTTTCTCAGCCACCCCAACTAGACTTTCACTCCCTTCATTCCATGATTATAGAAGACATTGTTGGCGCCACAGTCACATTGGTCATTTTTATGCTTTCATCTTACTTGAATTTATAAGCAGCATCCAATGCAGATGACCACTCTCTTTTTTAAAATCAGTTTTGGGGTTGTTCAAGATTCTGAGAAGCTTCCTTCTCCCAAATTTATTCCTATAAATTTCTCTTTGTTAGTGTTCTGAGAAAGTTGGTTCTTCTTCCTAAGACTAGCTTGTAAATGTTGGAGTGTCTGTAGGATAGGTTCTAATTTAACGTTGTTCATCTGTGCTGACCTCCCGAGAGGACGTCATCAGTGACAAAGAATTATACTTACATTCTTGGAAAATAGGCACTCACTTTTACAAATAAGTTATTTTTTTGCCCTTTTTTATTGAGGTAAAATTAATATATAACATTATATAAGTTTCAGATATACACCGTTATAATTAGTCTTCTGTACTTTACAAAGTGATTATTACTTCTTAATAATTACCATCCGTCATCATAAAGTTGACCCCTTCATCCATTGCAGCCATTCTCCGCACCATTTAAAGTCATTACGAAATGATGGCTATATTAACCCTGTGCTGTGCAATATATGCTTGTTACTTATTTATATATAGGAGTCTGTGCCTCTTAATCCCATGACCCTATCTTGCTCTTTCCCTCTCCCCACTGGTATATCCAATAGTTTGTTTTCTGTATCTGAGTATGTTTCTTTATTATATACATTTGGAGTTTTTAATTTCCACATTAGAGTGATAACATATAGTATTTATCTTTATCTGACTGGCTTATTTCGCTAAACATATTATCTGAGGTCCATTCATATTGTCGTAAGTAGCATTTCATTCTTTCTATGGCTTGAATATTCCATTGTATGTGCACATATGCATATACCAAAATATATTCACATAAGAATTATAAATATAGTGTATACTTTTACACATATTGTATATATATATATATACAATATACTGCATTTTCTTTATCCATTCATCCGAAAATAAACAGTTAGGTTGCTCCCATATCTTGTCAATTGTAAATAATGTTGATGTAAACCTTGGGGTAGATATATCTTTTCAAATTAGTGGTTTTTTTTTTTTTTTTTCCAGATATGTACCCAAATGTGGNGGGGAATAGCCATTCTAACAGGTGTGAGGTGATATTGTAGTTTCGTTTTGCATTCCTTTGATAATTTGCGATGTTGAGGATCTTTTCATGTACCCATTGGCCACCTGTATGTTTTCTTGGGGAAAACATGTGTTTAGATCTTCTGTCCATTTTGGAGTGGGGGGTGGGGGGCGGAGTCTTCCCTGATAGCTCAGCTGGTAAAGAATCCACCTGCAATGCAAGAGACCCTGGTTCGATTCCTGGGTCAGGAAGATCCACTGGAGAAAGGATAGGCTACCCCCTCCAGTGTTCTTGGGCTTCCCTGGTGACTCAGATGGTAAAGAATACTCTAGTAATACAGAAGTCCTAGGTTCAATCCCTTGGTTGGGAAGATCCCCTGGAGAAGAAAACGGCTACCCAATCCATTATTCTGGCCTAGAGAAATCTATGGACCCATCTTTTAATCAGACTTTTTTCTGAGCTGTATGAGTTCTTTACATAATTAGGAAATCAATCCCTTATTGGATATATGCTTTAAAAATATTTTCTCTCATTTTGTTAATAGTTTCCTTTGCTCTGCAGAGGCTTTTTAGTTTGATTTAATTCCAGATATTTATTTTCTGTTTCTGTTGGTGTTTGCTGTCAAATCTAAAATTATTTCCTTTAAAATACACAGATGTATTTTCTTTTATCAAGAATTTAACTTTTCAGAATAGTTTTTAAAATAGCTGTGTTGAAATATAATTCACATACCATAAACTTTACTCATTTTAAGTGTACAGTTCAATGTACCCTCGTAGAGTTGTGCAGTCATCATAATCTAATTATAGAATATCTTCATGTTGCAGAAGAGAAACCGAGCACTGACTGTCACTCCTTACTGTCCCTCACCTCTAGCTCCAAGCAATTGCTAATCAACTTTTTGTCTGTATTGATTTGCCTATTCTGGACACTTCATATCAAGGGAAACATATGAATTGTCATCTTTTGTGACTTTTTTTTCATTTAGCATAATGTTTTCAAGATTCATTTATGTTTAGCATGTATCACTACATCATTCCTTTTTATTGCTAAATCATATTCATTAGTCTATACATTAATAATGGCTATTTGGGTTTTTTCCACTTTTTACTCATTATGAATAATAATGTTATGAAAATTCATGTGTAAATTTTTTTCATGGACATAGTTTTATTTTCTTTTTTGTATGTATGTAACAGTAGAATTGCTGGATCATATAATAACTGTATGTTTAACTTTTGAGTGGAAGTCAAACTGGTTTCTACAGCATCCAAACCATTTTTACATTCTCACCAGTAATGCATGAAGTTTCCAATTTCTCCATATCCTTGCTAATACTTGTTATTATTTGTCATTTTGATTTTTGTCATCCTAGCGGAAATGAAGTGTTGTCACATTGCAGTTTTTATTTGTGTTTATTAACGGCAAATGATGTTGAGCATCTTTTCATTGTTTTTTGTTTTCAAAAAAATTATTCAAACTGTTGGACTATTTAAAATTTGGGCTTTTTTTATTATCAAGTTTTAAGTTTCTTTTATATGTTCTTTATACAAGTTCTTTATCAGATATATGATTTTCTATATTTTAGAAATATTTCTAAATATTTTCTACCAATCTGTAGTTTTGCTTTTCGCTTTCTTGACAAGAATTTTAAGTAGAGTTATTTTATAGTTTACCAATGTCACCATCAGTTTATAGGCCAATAAACAAACATTCCAAAATATATTGTACTAAAACAGAAAACCAATGATTTTTCTTTGTATACCTCATGTTACTTTTACAAGGTTACAGTGGAATAGTTAGGGGTAGAGAATTGCTTCATGTTCATACTCAACTAGAGAATTATCTGGATGTTGAGATTTAATGTGAACTTTGTGTTGTTTTATGTTTTGCTGAATTTCCTATTGTAAAGTAAAATAAAGTTAAAAAAAAAATAAAGTTACTTTAGTAAGAGAGAAAAAAAATAAAACCAAAAAAAAAAAGAAGGAAAGACTTCAGAACTGGTGGTAGTTTTTTGCTTATAGTGAAAACTCAAACAAATATAAAAGCAGGCAGAATCTATTGCTAACCATGGGGGAACTCCTATGTAGGTACTTAGTTGAACTTGAGGCCAGGGAACAAAAAGCACAAAATGCCTAGCTCATTGTAAGTGTTCAGTAAGTGACAGTTAAGTGGATGAATGAATCAATGATAGTATGTGATTTGGATTCCTTAGGGCCCTAGTTGAAACTTCGTGACCTTGAAAATTCCTATCTAAAATTAGTGTGGATTTGGGGAACAAAAGATATTTCCATGGCAACATGGAGTGTCATAAATAAGTAAATTGTTCAACAGTTGCACAGAATGAGACTTTATTTTCTGAAAACTTTGGTCTGGGCACTTAAAAATTTTTAGCTTTTGTAAAATCTAGCTGTAGTAATAATCTTCTGGGTAATTAATGCAAACTAAAAGACTTCCTTGGTGGTGAGAAATTTCCAAAAATACTGCAATTCAGGGTGATATTGGAGCACGATGTCTAAAGTGGTATGAATGGTCTTTGTGAGGTCTCCAGGCCAGTTTGGAGTCAGGGGCCAGTTTGGCACATGTGGAATGACACTGAGTGATACTGCATTAATTAAAGGGATCAAATGAATACTTTCTGTGCATATTCTTAAACATAATACTTTTAATGATACAAAACCGCCACTGGTAATAAATGTAGTAAGAAAAATGGTCCTAGTACGTTATATCCATTACTTAAAGTCTTTGATGTTCTTCTATACCAAATGTCCCTTGAAAACATAGTATTTGGGAAAAAATCATCTTCTGAAGCTATTTTATAAAAATTATCTGTGACATTTGGCATTTTTTAGTGAATCTTAGATAACATGTAGTTATGTTGCTGAAACACTGATATTATAAGAAAAAATGTTTTGAGGAGGTTTGACATCCATCTGAGACTGATGTGCGTAGAATGAGTAACAGAATATTTGTTTGCCTTGTTGAAAACTATTTCTTATAACTCTTCTCGAAACACTGTGGATTTCATTCTATACTGGTCGTGTCTCTATTGATTGCCTGGTCATAGACCAAGCAGTGGTAAGTGTACTACCTGATCATTAGCCATCTAACTAGCCAATGGCATTCCTGAGCATGTCTGATGCAGGGTGAAACAATTCTAGCTCTTTAGTTCTCTAAGAGCTTTGCCCTGAAAATACCTCGGGACAGAAAGAGATGAGGCCAAGGCTAAGATAAAAATTGAAGAAGTAATGGGTGTTTTGGACAAATTAATGCCGCCATGCCAATAGACTGATTTTGTTTTTCCCTGACCTCAATAGGTCCTGAAGCTCTGTTCCAAGAGTGTACTTTTGTTGTGCTCAACTGGAACCATTGAAATGTCAGGCTAATAAATGTCACCTCACTAATTTGTCTGGATGTAGCTATGAAATTCATTGAAACTGAATCAAATCAAGAATTGTTGAATTTAACTAAAGTGTGTCCATTATAGGACTTAAATTATTATTGCTCAAATACATTTTCCATTAGTATAGTTTGCTTTATAATAGGGTCTCAATTTATATTGTGTTAGCCTCCCTTTTATAAGGGGGTTTGATTTTAGTATTACTGGAAAGAGACAATGTCAATTAAGAAGGGTATTTTTTGTCTTCAGTTTTTAGAAATTTTGATGGCCAAAAAAAATTGCTTTTAGTGATATGGTTCTTACTTATGGTTCATATAGTTGCTCAGTAGATTAACTGAGCTAATACTGAAAGCAGACGATATTGATACTAACACTATTATAGTTATAGTATATTTAATATTATAGATATACTATTATAGAATATTAGTAATGTTATAAACTGTTTCCTTACTAAGGGAATAGTAACTTTATCCTCTCCAGTAATATGGAAACAAAATATATTGCTACCCAAAAAAAAAAAAAAAAAAA